>JAJHUR010077077.1:0-12395 GCA_027495735.1 Lutjanus campechanus | reverse complement strand
TTTATTTTTTTTTGGTTTTTTTTTTTTTTTTTTTTTGTCTTGTTGTTTTTTTTATGTTGTTTTTTCAGGGCAGGTGACACTTGTCTTATTTGTTGGTTTTGCTACTGATGGACTCAGACTGTTCTTAGAAGAATCTGACAACATTATGGAAAGGATGACTACAGAGAAAAAATGATGTTTTCACCTTACAGATGACAAAGTCTTACTGGTAAAACATACTCATTAATGCTGAGAATTTAGTGTGGTGCATTGAACTGGAAAAAAAAGAAAAGCCAAATCTGATTTGACTTAAAAATGTCTTAGTATGGCATACCTCTCTTTTTGTTCAAGATCACTGTAGGAAACTGAACTACTAAAACTAAATACACGTCATATCACCTACAAATGATGCAGAGATGTAATGGAGCAGTGGACGTGTTAGTGTGTTTGTTCGCTGAGGGGACACGCACACACAGTTAAGCATTATTACTGCCCCCTTAGGCCAATCAGTGCAACACAGAAATGAGACACATCATTAGCCAAATTTTGGCAAAGTATGATCAATGGTGCACATCATATTGCGCCAGACATACAAACGATTAAACAAACATCACCCTCAAGCCAAAGAAAACAAATACATTATGGAGGAATGAGATACTTACATTGCTCCCAGAGGCTTCATGAAAATCCAATCAGCTGTGTCAGAGATTTTGTGCTTAACAGTACAAACTATTAAATAAACCTCTTCTGACCAATCAGCATAATCTTAATATGACATGAGGGAGTATTGGCACACATCATCCCATAAAGTTTTGTCTCTTCTGCATCAGTAGCGTCATGAGGTAGTGAGTGTGATTGTGCATGGCGGAGAGACAGATGGACAGACGGAGCCCATCCATAGTCCTCCACCCATTTCATCAAGGCAGACAATGAAAGACAAGTGGCGCAGGCACTCACTCGGCTATTACTCCCCTACGGGCTCTTAAGTAGCTCTCACACTCACTCAGACTCCTGAAAGCAAAATGGCTAATGTCTTCTAAGCCCGGTTGTAATGTAGAAGAAGACTGACGGTCACCGCGTGGCTGTAAAAGGAAGAGGTCTGGTTGAATTAGACACACAATTGGAGGATTACACAGGACACATTTCACTGTACTGTAGCTACCTGTGCAGCCAGAGCAAATTTTTAACCAAGGTTCACCTGTAGCCGTGGGCGTTGTGGAGAGAATTGGAGAGAAAATGTTCCAAGTCTCGAGCAGTAGTTTCCATCTCATCTTAAATGCACATTTAATCCATCTAATTCTCCGACACTGAAGGTCTGTGAGCAGAGAAGGAGCTTTTTTTTCTTTGGCTGTAATTCCTCAGCTGCTCCTGTAAAACACAAATAAAGCCAAATACTAGCTAATAAAACAGTAAATTGTGATACTAAATCTGTTTGGTTCATATTAAATTTTTAAGCTTATTAGCCTTCTTCCAAAATAATTTTACAATAATAACAATATAAGCACTGCTTATGTATATGTGACATGTACCACTTCTTTTTTTACATTTGATGATTTTACTGCAAAACAGAAGTATACTTGTTTCAAGTAACAGTTACTATTAGGGATGTGAAAGTGGCAGGTTGGTTACTCTCCCCCTCTCGCCACCTCCAACCCTTTATTGTCACCAGCTAACTTTGATATTCACAGGTGTCCTAATTACTGGTTGGTACGGCGCAGGTTATATCTAGGTGTGAGTACTGCTGCTCATCATGTCTCTTACCAGGCACCTGGCTGGTGCCATTTAAGAGACGTGAAGGTAGGCTTTTTTTTTTTTAATTAGTTTTTCATGCTGCATGTTTATGTTGACATTACATCTGCCTCTGCTCGTCGCTTTGCAGCGTTATTTGGCTCATCTCCTTACAGCAGGTCCAGGGTGATATGGCTCTGTTTTGAGCTTTTGCATAAGTCAGCTTTGCTTTTTTTTGAGGCAAACTGGCTCATTTTTTTATTGTATCTTCAACCTGCTTGTGTTTGGCCTCTAGCTAGTGCAGCTTTTGTCTTGGTCTCTAGTCTGCTGTTAGTCGTGATTAAGCTGCAGCTATAAGGGTCTCCTTCTCTTGCTGTGGTGGAAACTGTGCCCCTGCTTTCTGCCATGTATATGTGAGTTTGCTTTACCTTCGATTTAATATCATTTCCAATTAGTAATTGCTGACACAGTCTGTCAGTTAATTTGAAGAAAATCAGTTAATGAATAGAAAAGTTAGTGATTGCATCTATGTCTCCTCAACATATTGCAGACAAATGCAACATGTTTTTGATAGACCTAAAACCCCAAGATATACATTAAAAACAAGGGAAAAAACAAGATATAAATTAACTTTTTCAGACAGAAGAGGGTTTTAAATTATGGTATCTCCATGCCTCAGATACAACAAAATTCACCTTGACCAGCCAGGTAATGTCTCCTGTCCACTCTGCTTGGCTTTTCTCATCAGCGACTAGTGGAAACCTTATAAAGAAAAACTGCATAGCTATTGTTATTATAATTATAATAATCATTATAACTAAAGCCCCCTGCGTCCATGGCCACAGAGCAGTAGACTTCAGCTCGATTACATGCAGTGCATTTACTTTCAGGCTTAGCTTTAAATAAATGTGTCCACACTTTCACTAACAATTTGCCAGATTCCCTACATGTATATGACTTGCAACCTGGAACACAGCAATACAACATTTGACCTTCTACCTTGAGTGTGACATCAGAGGAAAATGGCCACTGTGTGAATAGGCCCCTACTAGTTTCTTTTTGCAGTAGAATCTACTAGAACTTGAAAGAAAGTAGTTCCTACATGAAAATTTTCATAACAAGGTCTATGGATTATTTTCTATTTCATGACCAGGTCATAATTTTTGGAAGGAGACACTGAAATTCATCAAATGTAGTTTTTTGGCACTAAAAAAAAGCACCACAGGACATGTGCCATTTATTTCTATTATACTGGAGAAAAGGCAGACATCTCTATGGCCGATAGTTCCAAAACTCTGCAGCTCACAGCAAAAAAATCTAGATGAATAAACAGCACTACCGGCCAGAAGGAAAACATGTACTTTTGATTTTGGGGTGAAGTGTCCTCTTCAAGGTCTACAGAGTGACAGGTCCTGCTCTGTGTCACTTATTGCTGTTCCAGTTTTAGACAGTGCACCCGGCTGGAGTACGGTGCCGTGAGCCGGGAGGACAGGTGAGAGGAGAACTGACTGTAGAGCCAGACTGTCTCAACAACTAACACAGTGAATTGAGGATCTACTTTGACCAAACCAGAGTTGGAGATAGTTAGAAAGACTGGGCAAGATGTTTTTTGTGAGTTTTATTTTGTTTCTGTCTGCATTTAACAAGGAAATTATAGTTTGTCCTAGTGTACCTTTGTATTTTTCTGTTTAATTAGGAAAATAGGTCCCTCCTTTCTTGACATTTTGTGAGTTTATTTTGTTTCTGTTTGCGTCTTACCACATTTAACCACAGATGTCAGTTTGTATGCAGTAAAACACAGAAAGATGACATTTTAGCTTGATTATGTGGCTTACTACTATGAGTTTGCCTCCACTTTTTCCTTCGTTTTTCCTCCAGCTAACACCATGAAGCAAGCGTGACATTAGTGAGTGCCTTTGGTGCAAACAACATAAAGTGTTAAAGGAAATTTTGGCACCCACAGTAGCTACTTTTAATGTCACAGTCACCTTACCAGGCCTGAGAGTGGGGAAAGTTGGATTTGAAATGAAACCATTTGTGAAGCTCCTTATAATTTACAGTAAAACAGGGATTCTGTTCTGCCACCGTTGTGCCAATGCACAATAGATGTGGGACCTCCATATAACTCACAGATCTCAAGGTGCATGCTGTTCTCCTAAACATGTCCTTTGCATTGTAAATAACAACAGACATCAGTGTGGAAAAAAGGGAAAAGCCTGCTGGAGGTTGGCGCTCATCCAAACAGCTGGTTAAAAGCATCTGGCTAATGGCAGCCATACATCAGCTGGAGTTATGTATAGTCTGTGTGACTTTAACTGTCAGACAAATCCTTATAAATAGTCTCTTCAGCCTGTGTTATATAATCTATAATGACTTTCTCTGGAAGTCAAACCATTATAGGCTATATATAGCCAATTTGACTTTGACAGGAAATGAACTTTGCTCAGATGTAAGCCTTCCACTGTATGCTAGAGGATATGCAGGCTAATATAGGACTTTCTACTCGTCCTTTACTGTTGCTTTTCACTTTTCATGCTTATCCCAGTGTAGTTTTACTTTAATTTCAGTCGCAGAGATATAATCTCAGTATGTGATATTCTTCACCAGATGTTGGAGATCAATAAATGTGGGCTATGTCAATATTTATGAATGTGTTGCCCTGCATGGCTGTCTTCCAGTAAGGGAGAGTGGGGCAAGATGAACCATCTGGCAAGTTGACCCATCCCATTTTTAGGAAACTATTTCTATCAGGCTGTAATGGTGAGAAGCACATGGGAGAAACAGAAAGTATTTATTTACATTAAAAATCTTTTTTTGTGTGGCAATATGGCAAATGATCAATCAAATATGTAGTGAAATGAGTTCTCTGCATTTGACCCACCCTTAGGTCAGAGCAGTGGGCAGCCATTGTGCAGCTCCTAGGGTCCAACTCCAATTCTAAACCAGTGCCTTTGGTCAAGGGCACTGACAGGAGAAATTAACTTAACATACATGCTTTTGATGGTGGGGGAAACCGGAGCACCCAGAGGGAACACACACACAAACATGGAGAGAACATACAAACTCCACACAGAAAAACATTTTTTATAACTTAACAGACTGACTGTCTTTCCAATTCACAAATTTGATGATGAGTGGGGCAGAGAGCCCGTAACCCCTCTGCACGTCATTTCACATTTCAGAGTTGCAGCGTCATTTCACATTTCAGAGTTGATTTGGATTTAGCTATATATAGTAATGTCATATAACTTGAGAAGATGAACAAAGTGGAGCAGCGCTTTTGTGTGCAAACTGTACATTTACTGCCACTAGACAACGTCACTGCTAAACTTTAATCCATCTGCTCTGATTGCCAACACCTATAAGCTCTAAATGCAGCCACTGGCACACTTTTTTCCCCTTTCTCTCTTTTGCTCATGTACGCTCACTGTCCACACACACACACACACACACACACACACACACAAACACACACACACACACACACACCACTCTGTCATTAAAATTAATCGATCCATGGCATGAAGATTTGTTGATACATGTGTAGCTTTCCTGATGTGTTGAAGCGGTTGGTGTCCCCACTAATTTTATGCATCCAGACACACCTCTGCAACCAATGATAATCATTTCAGGACCTCACCTGGTTAATGTGGCTGAAGTGAAAAGGACTTTCATATTTAATATCAGCAAAAGGCAAGCCACACATCCTGAGGCTGCACTGATGAAATACCGAGAGGACTTTGATTTGAGATTTGAGTTGGCGTACATCTTTTCAAATTGAAAAGTGCTAATGGAATAGTTATGTCTCACTAGAACAAGGACAAATAACACTGCTGGTTTGAATGTTTTTCTAAGTGTGATTAATAAGCTAAGTGTGATATGAAGTGAAATTGTATGTGTGAATGGCTTCATTATATGCACAATGATTCCTCTCATGCTTAATTCCTACAATCTGGCTTCAGTTCACCACCTCACCATCTGCGTCGCCAGTTTCCCTTGTCTCCAAAATGTTGGCATGAGCTGGCTACTCATATTTTTAGTTTAATTAATGAGTTTTACACTTCTGCTTTTAATGACATAATTATATTTTGGCAACACAAAAACATCTTCAGCAGAGTATGTTATTATGTGTTATGTGTTTTTTTTTTATTTACAAATGGCAGAATAGTTCATTTTCAGTGTCAAGGAAAGTGGTAGGAAGATTTATTTACTGTGCGATCCATTAAATGTTTAATTAAGGCAAAAATAATTATTTAAATGCATGAAAATAATTCAGAAAATGTCAAGTTGAGGAACACAGGCAGGGACCCAGATTCAGATGATGAAGATTCTTTATTTAGCCAGCGAGCAGACAGTCACCAGGTGAGAAACAAAAAATGTCAGACAACAAAGCAGAACCAAATGAGCAGCAAAGCAAACAAGAAGAACTGACAGGGAACAAACAGTGATCAGGGCTGGTATGTGTAGTGTAGTGAGTGGTTGATGAGGGAATGAGATGCAGGTGGGAAGGTGGGTGGGGAAACTCAGGTGTTGGGAATGAGTTGGTTGTGAGGAAGATGGGAGTTGCAAGATTAGGAGAACAGTCTGAGGGCGTCTGGTGGATGAATGGAAAATGACAAGGAATGTTCTCGAGGAAGTGGGAGTGTGGTGGGTAAATGAACAAAGACACACACTGTGACAGAAAATTAACTCATAATAACTCAGCCTAAACTGCTCAGGCAGTACCATTAACTTAAGGAGGCTGGACCACAGGAAAATCAAATGACATTCTCATGAACAAGCTAATTTACATGACAATATGGATCCATTGAAGGTATTTAATTATCTCACAAAACATAGCATACACTCTCAGAAGTAAGGGTTCCAAAAGGGTTCTTCCTGAAGGGCAAAGGTTCTACCCAGAACCATTCGCTCCTGGAACCCACTTGGTAGCTTCTAGATAAAACCCTTGAAATATGTATAAAAAAAACACCTCAGTAAAACCACAGGGATAAAACCTTCAGAGAGGATTCTGCGTGAAGCCATTACACCATAGATGGGTTCTCTGCTGAAAGAAACATTCCTGAAAAAGGAAAACCCTCCACTTGGTTTGGCCCAGTGATGTCACAATGACGTGACAAAGACCATAAAAGACAGGAAATGCTCCCAAACTACAACCCTGCATGATGGGTCTGAGAAAGGGAGCAAACAATAAATATTGTTCAAACCTGCAACATAATGAAGGTCAGAGATCAGGGGCAGCTACAGCAGCTATACCTCTGGATCTAGAAGGTAAGAACAGCACAGTACACTTTTGTATGTTCAAGTGGAAATACACAATTAGAACCCAACACCTACACAATATTTCATTTTCCACTTATTTCAGACAAAAAAATATATGGTATATAAGTAAACACATACACTCTTAGAAATAAGGGTTCCAAAAGGGTTCTTCCAGAACCATTTGCTTCTGAAGAGGATGTCTTTCTCTCAAGGGTTCTTTTATGACTAAGGGTTCCATTAAAAACCCTTTTCATTCATAGAACTGTCTTTGAAAGAAAGAGTTCTTCAATGATAATTAAACTCCTTGAAGATCTCTTTTGTTAAGGGTCTGTCAAGGGTCCCTTGTACCACAATATAAAAGGACTCTTCATAAAACCTCCTGTTGGGTTCTAGATAAAACCATCTCAGTAAAATCACCTGGGTGGTTTTCTTGGTAAAACCCTTAGAATATGAAAGTATTCTTGATAGAACCCCCTTAGTGGGTTCTCGTTAAAAGTTTTGGATAGAATCCCCAGAGAGGATTCTGAGCGGAACCATTACACTATAGAAGGGTTCTCTGTAGAAAGGGACTCTGGGCTCTAGATAAAAAACCCTTGGAATATAAAATGTTTATCAGTAGAACCCCCTAGATGGATTCTAGATTAAACCCATGCAATATAAAAAGGTTTTGGAGGTTCTGGATAGAACCCCCAGAGAATGCTCTGAGAGGAACAAATACACCAAAGGGTTCTTCTGGGTGAAACTGTTCACAGATGGTTCTAGGGTATTATGTATTAACTCTCTGAAAATGCTCCAAACGAACCTTCATAAAAGGTTCTACTTGGAACCAAAATGGGTTCTCCAATGGGGGCATGCCAAACCCTTTATGGTTCTAGTTAGCACCTTTATTTGTAAGAGTGTAGACTATATCCCTTTAACTTGGGGCTGATTTTCATGGGTAAGACCAGCTACATGGTTAATGATACTTAAATCGAGATTTAGTCCCATTTGAAAATGTAATGCAATAAAACTGCAACATTTACATGTTATCCTGTTTATAATCCCATGCATTCATAATCCTATGTAGTTCTGTGCCATGAGTAACCTCTGGCAAACCTTCACGGTAAAAGCTATTTGAATATGAACCTAAAGTCAGAACATGTCTTCATAAATATGTCAAACATTGATTCAAGCATGAAAAAGAGAGAAATAGTTCTGCCTCTTGCCCTTGCATTTCATGCTTTTTAGCCATTTCAACAAATTAATGAAAGTGCCTTGGGTCAATGCATTGATATTTTCATGCTCTTAATGCTGTTGTGAGCATTCAACTCACAGGAATCGGGAGTTATAGACTCATAAGATTGAGGTTGAAGGGCAAAAACAGTCTTTACTTGGTCAAAGTTCATAAGTAGAGCTGTTACTGGGAGGATGGATAGAAAAAAACCAAAGGGGCAAAACTGCAGACGAGAGGTCAAACAAGCAGCAAAAAGACCACGACTTAACAAAAAACACTGCTCCTAGGCTTCTAACATCCTCTAAGAGAGGTGAGCTGCCTTTCACTGGTTAGAATTGATTTAAAGATTTACCTCTTGTTTTTAAAGCTGTGCATGCCCAGACTCCTGCCTGTGTCTGTGATCTGCTCATAAGAAATTCGCTGAGCCTGATCACTGCTTCAGAGCCGTGGCCTGCTACTGGTTCAGAAATCTTGCCTTGTCACGAAGGGTGACAGGGCCTTTGCTGTCTGAACACCTCTGTTGTTCAGCTCGGGCAGATAATGCCAGCATTTCCTTTCAAATCTCTTCTTGAAACAAATTTTTATGTATTTATTAATATCACGTCTATGCACTGTAAAATGAAAAAGTTGGGAAAACTCAAACTTTAAAGGCCACTGCAATAGATTTTTGAGTTTTTGTTTGAGTTTTGAAAAAGCTTTAACAACTACTGTCTTCTGTTACTTTTGTTCTTTAGATAAACTCGACTATTTGAGTTTTAGAAAACCCCCAAAAATTGTATTTCAAAAATTGAGTAAACTCATTGAAGTGAAAACATTTTAATTTTCTCAATTAAAACCATCAAAATTTCAGGCAGCCAAATAATGATAAATAAGTTTCACAGCTTACTTTGACCATTTTTCTACTACATACTTCAACTGTTTTCATTGCATCTTACAAGTAATCTGCACAAAAAGAACACAGAACATCTGCAAACAAAAATATAAAAATACAAACAGCTGAAGGGGAGTAAGAGATAAATAACTAAAAACAAAATAAAATGAAGCACTGTCCATAGTAAGATCAATAATAGAAAAAAAAACAAAAAACAAAAAACACAAAAAACTCAAAAAATTCAACCTTACCTCAAGAAGAAAAGTAAATGATCTCAACTAAAGATAGGTCACCAAAAACTTTTTAGTTGATTTCAGAACTTAAGAGTTTGAGTCGGTCTGACTGGGTCGAGTTTTCCGCACATAAATCCAGAGATTTTTCTGTTGCCAGTTGCCATTACACTACCTACAAGACACTCATGGAATACAACAAAGGCATTGTGAGTTTTTTGTTTTTGTTTTTTTTTGTTCAAAATCATCAGTAAACATCTCGTGGCCCGAGATGGAGGTTGTTTCCTGGGTGAATGCAACCAAGAGTTGGTAGGAATGACTGACCAGGTCACAACATTTTCACATATAAATACAGCGATTTTTCTCACATGGCTCGCCAAAAACATGATTTACTGCCACATTACAGATGTTTGTTCTCATAACAGAATTCCAAGTAAAGTGTGGGGACATTTCTCTTTTATTTTGAAAGCCCAGCATTATCACTGAAGGATCTGTCATCGTCAGACTCTGAATGTGGGCTCAGCAAGCAAGAGAGAAATGTTGTGAATCTTGTTTGTTATAAAACTGACCTGAAGTTACTTTCAGACTGAGAGTCATTTTGGACTTCCCTCCTTTCCTTCCATCTTTAAACCTCAGACTGAAGAGGTAAATCACAGTGCTAAATTCCTGCAATCTGATTTGGTTGTGCTCTCACTGCCACTGCCAACCTCGCTGATGATGAGGTATGACAGGTCACTAAATCTGCAGCCTGTGACTTTGTTTACAAGTCTTGGCTCAACATAGTGAAAGTAAATGAACCACATACACAAATTCAGTAGTAATTAGTTATGATCACTCCTACGTCTGAACCTGCCACCTCACTGCAAACAGTCCTGCTCTTTTTATTTGGTGTAAGCCTGTGTGGATCAGCGGATCAACTCCGTGCCAAACACATAAAAAGAATCGCTGATGTCAGATGCTCCCCTGTAGTAATCTCCTCTAACTGGCACGACTCAAAGAATGTAACTTTCTCTGGGTAAGAAACGCAACTTTTATTGGCTCCTTTATTGGATAATCTTGCTCATTTGATGTGATGCATGCAAAAATGCAGCACCGGCGGCAGAAGGGCATCTGTACAAATCCTCAAACAAACCGAAGCAAACACGAGCGAAAGACGAACTAAAGTTTCTTAGTCATCGCCAACAAATATCCCTCTCCAAATGGCCTCCTCGGTTTATTTGCACTGTCACAACAGAACTGGAGCAAACTTTCTCATTCTCTGCAGTGGATAGAGTGAGGTGGCAAAGTCCAATCCTTAATAGATTCACCTGGCAGTGTGAAGAAAGCTGTAATCCTTGGTTTAGTATTCTGACAATGGCATAGTGAGGACGCAACACAGAAAGCTATTAGGGCTAAATAGTGTGTAGCACATTCACACTTTAACTCAACAGGCACTGGCTGTCACCCTGAAGGGTCTTATCAGGTGACTGCGAGAAGACTTAAGGGTTCAGCATGCTTCAGGCGGATTAAGTTGTATGACGTTTCCACATCTAAAGGCAGGCATATTTATACCTGTTCTGAACGGCCACAGTCAAAGTTGAGGCAAAAAACTGGCAGTCATAGTCTCCTCTTACCTTATGAGGGAGCTGGATTTGTGAGATCACACAAGAGTCCATCTTGCCAGTCTTCAAGTTATCCGTTTGTGTCAAAAGCGGTGCAGCCAATCAGCATCCAAGGGAGAGACAACTGGCAGCTACGGGTGTGGTTTTAGGCGTAACGACAGCATGAAGCTTCCATGGAAGCGACTCGTCTCAAACAAACAATGGCGGCTCCTGAAAAGGTTAGTGTAGATACTGATAGCATCAGTTATATCAGAACTGGAGAGTATTGCTTCATTGAAAGAAGAGCAAGGAATGGCACTGACGGCTTTTCTCCACAGAGAAGATGTTTTCGCTCTTCACCCAACCGGCTTCGGCAAGAGTTTGATCTGACTGGTAGAAGTTAACCTGTGTTAGACATGATTGAGAGATCGTTCAGCCAATCAAATGGTTTTTTTTTAAATTGCTCGCCCTTAATCAAACAATCCCTCTTCAAGAACTCTGTCTTTCGCAGGGCACTGTAGGATTAAGTGCACTGAGACAACAAATGGGCATAATCATGCATTCCCGTGGATATTCTCTGTTGCACCCTGTTGTAAATGCAAAAAGTGATGGTAATACTTGTGTGGCGAGTCAGAAAAGAGAGCTTAGATGAAAGTTCAAATGTTCTCACCTCCACATCCTGGACAACACAACATCTGAAAGGTGCAGATATTGTCAGATCTGCGTTCTTGAGGACAAGCTGGGAAATCAGGGGCCTCATTTATAAAAACTTTCTTAGATTTATACTTGAATTTAGTCTCAAGATCATTTCTGATCGTGAGCTTACACACATAAAAGATGCTGAGCACAAACAACCTTGGTTCTAACACACCTGCGATATATAAATGTCAAATGAACTTAAAATTGATGACACCTGAGAAACTTTCCCCGTGGCCCTTTGCAGCGTGTCTTGTCCCTACTCTGTCCCCCATGTTTCGCAATCTAAAGGCTATCCTATCAAGTAAAGGCTAAAAAGCCTCTTGACCTCTTGATGGCACTATATAAAAAAACAACTATCCCTTTAACGACATTCCATTCAAAAGTTGTTGAGATATTTCACTCAAAGCCCCCATATATTGGTAGTACAAAAGGGTCCGGGGATCCGTTCATGGTAATCCAACCAGTAGTTGTTGAGATATTCCAGTCTGAATAGTTTGAATATACCCAGATCCTGGCCAGCATGGCTAAGATCTTTTATGATTGAATTAATTTGGCTGTTAATCTCTGTAATAAAGTTAAATAAAATGGATATTTGCACTCCTCTTCTGATCATTAACCCTGTAAGACCCACTGTTGCAGAATTACAACAATTTTTGTATCCCCCCAAAAAACTTTTTTTTTTTCTTTTTTTTTTGGTTCAACCACATTAACATACTCATTTGGTCCTATTGTTCAGTATCAGAATGCTATTGGGTCACACATTTGTATATAAGGCCTGCCCTCAGGTCAAGAAGTCACACAACCTCCAGATTTTTGAGAGAGCATCAACCCCT
>JAJHUR010077076.1:0-46973 GCA_027495735.1 Lutjanus campechanus | reverse complement strand
CCTCTGACGACATGGTCCATGGTCCCGTAGTCAAACGCGTCTTTGACATCGAGGTAGAAGTTTTCCTTGTCGGGGCTGATGGCCCGCATCAACTTGGTGATGTTGTTGGAGTACAGAGTGCTGGACTGTGTTGGCAAACGGCTTGGCAGGTCTGTGTAGCCGATATGGGTCACTCCCTAAAAATAAAACCGACCAATTTTGTGATATTACACTAAAATGTAAGGGACTTTGTGGTATTGTTATATGTGAGCAGTGTGTGCATTGACCTTGTGTACTGATAGCTCTCCAGGTACTGTGGTCTCAATGTTTCCTCCAGCCTCAGCAGCCAAGTCCACCACCACTGACCCGTCTTTCATGCTCTCTACCATCGGTTTGGTGATCAGGATGGGCGCCCGCCTACCTTCAATGTCACAATGCAAACAGAGGCATTAACACATACTATCCCAAGAAGTAAAATGTATTCACTGCAACTACTGTGTACTCGTCACTTCAAATTGGACTATATAACCTAAAGTGTATTTTGTTTATTAACCTAATCTTTGCCTTAACCCCACAATTAAACATACAAGAGACCTCAAACCTAATTTTAACTTCAGAGATAATTTATCATTTTTTGTGATCATCAGTTTATGTAGATACGCTTAGATTTTAACTCCTTTAATTCCACTGGCACGGCAAATAGACTTTTCCGCAGATTTTTAAATGACTTTTATGTGACTGCTGATAAATTCTCAAATTGCCCATCATAACGTTATATTGGAAATATATTGTACGACTAAACGGTACTAAAATATAATGATATTTAGATGGAGTAAATTATGTCCAACAACAAAAATCTCCTCAGATGGCTGCTCTGTATTCTGATATCAGTGTAAGTTAGTATCCTCCAGCCCAAATGGGCTTTCAGAGCAGACTATCAACTTCCTTATACAAAGGTGTGAGACCAATTATACAAATTATAGGAAATTATGAATAGTATATTCTGTATGCCTTCATACTTGCATTTAATAAACCGATCTCTAATTGTATGCATGTAGTTAGAGCATGGGCTGAGATTGTCACGGAGGTCGACGAAGCGTGCACTTCTATGTCCAGCATAACCAGACCCAACTAGATGAAGTTTTTAGGGAGTCAAACATGGTCATACAATGTCCTAAATTTTTTGAAAACAACAGGGTAATGGAACAAATGTGAAGCTGTTGTAAAATATGTTCTGGTACATTCTGCTGAAATTATTTTTATTGATCAATATTCAGTGACTTGTTCTTTTTATTTCTAAATTCTTTGACTACCTGCCCAGAATAAATGTCTGACGTTCTGTGATATTCTGGGACCAAAGTGAAACTGTTTACATGTCCTTTCATTGGAGGACAGTCTGCCTCTGCAATGTGTCCTTCACTTTTTACATATACAGTCAGTGTTTACATTGTGCACCAGTCTGTGTTTCTGTGCATACCAGGGATAAGAGCCGTGCTGATGACAATGTCCACCTCCTGACACTGTTTGGCAAACAGCTTCATCTCTGCCTCTATGAACTCCTTTGACATTTCCTTGGCGTAGCCTCCCTGGCCCTCTCCTGACTCCTTAATGTCCACCTCCAGCGGCTCTGCACCCAGAGATTTAAACTGCTCCAAAGCTGCAGCTCTGGGAAATGAGATTTCTTAGTCAGGCAGAAGGAAAATATATCTGATAGAACATGAGAACAAAATTTTCCATTCGACTAGACTGGTCATGCAGGAGTTTCAGTGTTTGTCCTTAAAAGTGCATACATAGGAAGTGTACTGTATGGTGGCAGCATTAATCAGTTGTATTATAGTTAGTTCAGTTATAACCGAAAAGTACAGAATATAAACACAGCAGATAAAGTCCCTTAAAGTTACAATCCTTTAGACTTTCATGAAAACAAATCCCATTTTTAATACTGTTTTATAGTCAGAATTTCTTCGTCAAAAATCATTTATGGTATTTACATTCAGAAATTACCTCTCTGTGTAATATTTGCAGTCAGTGGCGTAGTCCACCACACAAACTGGATTCACAAGAAATTTACTCATCAGCATTTGTGTATACTGTTCCTTTGTTTAAGACCATATTAAATTACTACTGATGCAAACTGAACATTGCCTACTGTTGCTGCTTTACATTAAAAGCGCTCAACTAAAGTCAGCAAAACACGAAATGGCTTTTATTGTGAAGAAGCCACAGGAGACACAATTCACTGTGGTTAGTGACCATGATAGTTAATCAAAAATGCGCCCCAACAAAAAAAACAAGGAACATTTTTGGCATTTTTGGACAACAAATCAGTTTTAAATTTTCCAGAGAGACTAAATGAAACAAGAGCAAGTTGCCACAGTGAGCTGTCAGCTGAAGAGTTATAGGTAACAAGCAACTCCTCAGCATATGAACCGACTTGAACCTATTGTGCCCTGTGGTTATGTGGTAAATTATTGATGCTATGTGCAGGATGAACTCAAACTCCATTGCTCATGGGGCAATGGAAAAAGGCTGATTATAGACAGACTTGTGACAGACAAACCAATATAAATCTGTTTGGCTACACTTTAAAGAGATACACAAGTTGTGCTTTTGTTGTATTTCTGACAAAACAGCTGATCAAGCAGTGTTTGCTGCCCCCAGGACTGAAATATTGAGGATTACAACTCTAAATTGGGTCTTTATACTGTATGTTATCCACAATTCCAAGTCCTGTGGTAATTGTGAAACTCCTACATTACCAAGTCTTTGTCTCAAAACACTTTTTCGTGATGGTCTTGATCAGTTTGCACTCAGGCTTTACAAAGATGTTAAATTAAGAGGGCTTCAGACACACAGTATAATATCACAAACAAACCTTGTATCAAATCCTCTGACAATGGCCCCCATGGCTCTGGCACTGCCGGCTGCTGCCAATCCAGCCACACCACCTCCAATGATCAGAACCTGTTCACATACACAAATTCACAATTATGATAATAATTTTATGCTTTTCTGATAAAATAAATTCTAAATGCAGAAACACTCATACCACACACCTTTGCAGGTGGAACCTTCCCAGCTGCTGTGATTTGTCCAGTGAAAAAGCGACCAAAGTTGTTGGCTGCCAGCACAACTGCCTTGTAGCTGAAATGACAGAGAAAAATACAGGAAATTATAGAGAAACAGAAAAAAAAACAATGTGTAGAAAAATACACTTTTAAATGTTACGATGTGCAGTTAAGATACTAGAAAATATTTGAACAAGCAGTGTATTTGTTAATATTTGAACAAGGAACTGCGGTATCAGTTTCTTTTCTGGTCATGGGCGAGACATCTACATACAAGTTGAGTTTACACCAAAAATGGCACAAGGACAGTAAAGAACAAAACCAGAAGACACTGTGCAACCAAATGTTGACATTTTAAAAAGGTATTGTGAAACACAATAAAAGTATAACTATATATAGTAGATACATGTACTGCTCATACAGTATACCTGTGCTTTCATCAGGGATAGGTATCGTTAGGATTGTATTGATATTGATATCGATACAGATACTTATCTATACTAATTGATACTACTTGCCATAATTTGGTGCACACATAAGGTTATTTTATCAATACTTTTTTTGCAGAAATTACAAGGTAAATTGGTTCCTGAGCTTTTGCATTTGGCTGAATTTTCATTAAATTAAGTAAAATAAGCCCACACTTTTAACTTTTTTTTGTCATGTCAGTTGTTGATACAAAATTACATAAATCTTGATATCAGCATCATTTGTCCATTTATGTGGCACTGACCAAACAGGAACAAGTACCAGTTTGGTATGGTTCTTGATGCCTATCCCTAGTTCTCATGCATTCTGTTCCCTCTTCCTGCTAAACTTTAACCCACTGTTGCCGAGTCTGCTGCCTTAAAATGCAACTTGGTAGGTTTTCAACGTGAGAAGTTTAGCACAAAATAAACTTCACAGTCAAGAATTCAAGGTGTGAGAGGGAAAGAGAAAGCAAGGATCAACAACAAAATTAATTTACAGAAAAATAACAGTTTGAATTACATGGACATTTTTACAACTTATGAACTCTTGTGCTGTCACAAAAAAAGTTGTGAAAATCACACCAGTGAATCATTCAAGTGGACGTCTTCTCATAAACACAGTAAGGCACCATCTACATACCCTGCGATGTTTGCCATGGAGCTCAGTGCATCGTAACCCTGAGCGATGGTGACTCGGGGCACCTGGTCCATAGCCAGGACAGTGGCCTGCTTCTGAGACAGCATGTCCATCAGCTCGGGGTTCTGAGCTGGGTAGATGAAGCTGATTAAAGTAGCTGCGTCCTTCATCAACTCCACCTCATGGACGCCCAAATCCGAGTTGAAAACAGGAGCACGGACCTGGAAGCAGAGAAATGGTTTGAAAAAGATGAGGACGGGGGAAACATGGGAGGGAAAGCTAAATATTCAACTAAAGGTTGTACATGTGAAGGTTGTTTTGTTCAGCCTGATTTTCATTTTCCTCACTTCTCATTCCTCTGTTTTTCTACCTCGACCACCATGGCTGAAACTGAGACAAACATGACTAATTTATCATTTTGGGGCAGTCTCAATCGTTCTACCTCTTCCTCCTGCACCTAAAGACAGGTGATGAGGTACCAAAAGCTGCTGCTGTCCTCAAAAACACTGACTCACCTTCTTTCTTTTTCTCTCTTCTGACTATTATTCCCAAGTACCTCTTCTTATACTTAACCAGGCCTTCACAAAAGAAGACATCTGGCGTTTTCAGCTGCTTGCAAAGTTGTTTGAATCATCCCACCACCTTATTTACCGCCTCTTCCCTCTCTCTGGACTTAGTGATCTATTAAACAATCCACTTCTCTCATTTCCCCTCCACACCCCACTTAAATCCCACCTTAACCACCACATCCGATGCCAGGACATCTTTAACATCTTTGATTGTCGCTCCAGCCTGGGCATACTGTTCATCAGGGAACTTGGAAGGCTCTCCGGCTCCAGACTCCACAACGACATTGAAGCCCTGTTTGATGAGCGCCTGGACACCAGCAGGAGAAAGCGCCACGCGACGTTCATTCTGGAAGATCTCTTTGGGTACACCAACTGTGAGTTGTTTGTAAGGAATACCTGCACGGGCAAAGAGGAATAACAGGAGCACATGTGAAATAAGTGACAACTGTTACAATAATTCATTTATTCACATTTCATGCTTAAATTATGACAAATTAATTCATGACAGGCTAATAAACAGCTGTTTCTGTCTTTGTCTAAATTGAATATACACCAATGGATTTTATAACCAACTGTGTTTACCATAAACACTTCAATGTATAAGCAAAGCAAACCATATAAAATCTCTAAAGTAAAAGTGGCCTATTAAAAAAAATCTAATTGAATTATTTGTGATTATTTTCTTTTCACTTTTGAACCTTTTGTTTTGTTTATATGATTACATCTTCTATGTGTCCAGATGAGGACAGGACAAAGAAATTAACTTGACATGGCTATTTAAAACATATGTCAAGAATTTGTAATATTAATGGCCATTTCTTTTGTTTTTCAGGAATTTGGTCCTAAACAAAAGTAATGGAAGTGAAATTTCACCAAAGTCATGCACTGTCTGGGAATTATGAATCTCTCCACCAAACATTGTACTAAATTATTCGATAGATATGATTATATATCACTGGGTTATTAAAACCTTGAAACTTTAACCTGTCCCTGGCACAAAAAAGAAAAGTCAGGGGATCATCAGAGTTGTTAGGATTTATCCTTCGAGGACCATAAATGTCAGTACAAACTGTAATGGCTATCCATCCTACATGACAAGATAGTACCATCTTGACCAAAGTGTTTAGCTGACTGACTGATATTGTTATCCCTAGAGCCCCACAGCTAGCTTAGCGCAAAAGAAAAAATGACCTATCAAGGACATATTGCAATTAACCGTCAGACAGTAAGAGACAGACAATTTTGTTTGCAATGTAGAGGCAGAACGTGTTCTTTCTAATGATGTCAAGGGAAGACAAAAGATAGAGACACAGAGTCAAGACAGTAGTAAACTAGAGATACAGTGACTATGACAAATACAGTGACCTATTACTATTTTCAGCCACTTTATTCTGTGTCTTTTTTGGTACTCTTAATATGGTCTAATGTCCATGCAACAGGCAGGTCACATGTTACATCAGCTCCTATGGAAAATTCCACTGCAGCTCTTTCCCTCAGTCTTCTCGTCTATACATAAACACAAGAGCACCTGACAGGCTGCCTTTCCTCTCACCCTGCTGTGCTGACCCGTCCTCTGCAACTTTTTTTTCAATGGAAAGACTCAAGTGGTAACCACAAGTCACATGCCACTGTACGTACTGTATGGCCCATTTGTTTCTGCCAACACATTTAGCAGTCAGGTACCAATAAAGAGACTAGAGTCAGAGAGCTGGGCGATCTATCCCACGGCTATCGGATTACGGAGCAAAATGTAGTTTAGATTCAGTTCAAATTGAGCAGACACCAGCACATACACCTGACCAACACCACTACTTTAAAAATACTAACAAGTGCAGCAGCAACCAAGCATTATCTTGTGTTTGGACTTCAGTTATCACAGTAGAGATAACATGATAACCTGTAAACCTACCTAGATTAAAGATAGTGTGCGAGTATTTCATTCAGTTTTTGCATGAATAATGTGACATTTTCCAGAAAATAGCCAAGACAGATGTTGGCTAAGTCTAATTCTAAGATGAGTATTTACCCAAATCAAGGCCTCGAATAAAGCTGTGGCCTCCCAGGCTTTCTGCTCTAGCACCACCCTCTGGCTGCCAGAAAGAAATGTCAACAAAAGTCAAACCCCAAATTTAACCTCAAGCCTGTGAGACAAATGTAGCTCCACTTCCTTCCCAGTGTCAGGCAATCTGTGGCCATACCAACTTAGTGAAATGGCAACAACTGCTAATAGGGGTGCCCATCCATAATTTGATTTGACATTCAATTTTAAGATCACGATTCCATTCAATTTTTTGATTTAAACATTTGTTTTTAGCACTGACAGCTATGTTATTGTTCGACTAGAAGTCTTGATTTGCAAAGATCAATAGATCACTGGTTTTATGCCCTGTCATTTACATTTTTAAATTCTTCTTTAAAAAGATCTATATGGTATCAAGGGTGAAATAATGGTTGGTAAGCTATGTTGTGAAGTTCTTCGGACACGTGACAGATGCTGCAAGTAGGCGGGGCAAAGGAGACAAAAATACTGGCAAAGTATTGAAAATGAAAGCTCATCTCGATCGATTTTCCATTTAATATTGAAACTGTGACACCCCTAGTTGCTAACAAGTTGATATCATTAGATGTCAAGTGAAAAATCTCTTCTGATGCTTATAAGGCACGCTGTTGAGTTTTACACCACTCAAATCACGATTCAGCGAGGAGTGTATGAGTGGGTCCCTGTTATGTTTGTATCTAGTGTATGACCACAAGGATACACATGTACTTCCATGTGAGCAATATGATGCACGATTCACTCCTGCTGTGTCATGCGATTCCACCATTCAACAGCTGGTGCCAAAAAAATGTGGCAATGTGCCAAGACAAAGAAAGAAAAGGAGGACTGCAAGCAAACAAATGTGGATATAAACAATGCAGGATTTATTATAATATTTTTAAGTTTCAGTTTTGTAAATATTTTATGAGGAATACACAGGTTACACACGATGTATAAATACAACAGACCAAGAGCCCATGTTCAGAGATTAACACTATATGAAAAAACGCAGCCCTTCATTCATTTCAGTGTAGGTACTGCACTGACACAGAGAGGTATAAAAGACTCCAGGGTTGTAAAATCTTTGCATACTGTATTATAAACTGCTATGCAGTGTTTTTGAGTCTGATGGTCCTTCAAATTTCTGGATATGTGACTCAAACCTGCCTTCCTGGATTGTATTTCTGTTTCACCAATTCCTGAAGCAACCTGCCCCCACCAACGCACTTGTGGTGCCTTGTTTTTGATTCAAATGCCCAGTTAGGATGCTGTGTTAGCATTGATACAATGCGAAAATAGATCTACGTAGGTGGCATTTGCTAACCAAGAAGCACAATTAGATATTCTTAACACTCGTCCCACAAATAAATACCCCCAGTACAAGCTGGTACTTTAAAGTTTTGAGAATGACAATAACAGACATACACGAAGCACAGAGTCATTCTGTCCATGTCATAGTCTCACATTAACATACTGTCTCAGTCTATAGTGGACATCTATAGGCTCCCCAGAGGTCAAAGCATGTACATGTCTATATGAAGTGTGTGTGGGTGTGGTCTGTTCCTCAACTTGTCTGTGACCCTGTCAGCTGATACATGTCCAGAATAGCCTCTGCCAGCTGTTGCTGGAGCCAGCTGAACTGCAGGGATGTCACCATGAACCAGGTCAACATACAGAGACACGCACAATCAAACATCAAACTTGAAGCACCTGAAACCAGCTGGTACTGGTGTTCACAGTACACACACACAAACACACACACTGGTTACTGGAAAATAGAGAATAATGCCTGAGGGCTGCAGAACCAAACTGTGACCTTGGGACTGAATGCAGCTGCAGGCAGCAACAATGACCTCTAGAATAAGCTTTTCAGAAAAGTTAAAGGAAGAGCTACAGAATAGGGTTAAAGGATGTCCACTGTTTGGTTATATTTATCTCTGTTGTGGCTAAACAGAGGATTCCCTGCTTCATAACAATTACAACAACCATAAAATGAATAAGCATGTAAAAAAATGAATGAATGAGTAGCACACTACTCTATAGCTATTAAAGCTATATGATGACAGGTTTGTTTCAATGGTTGCCAGGACCAACCAAGGACAATGCTTGGAAAACCTAGCGTCCATCAGTGTTTATCTAATGAGTATGTTGCCACCTGCCATTTTGTACCTGATGCACAAGAACATGAGAATGCACACAGAAGCTACAGGTGCCGTTGCTATCAGCAGTAAAACGTGTTTCTATGAACCTGAACAGTTTAGGTTCCAACAGGAGGAAAATCAGCCTAAACCAACCCTTTAGGGTCTTTTATTTATTTTTAGGTAAACACTTCAACTCTAAAAACCTACTGTGAGTACAGACAAGTCTGTAAACATCCACATGCAAATGCCCGTCCCCTTTTCTTCACAGCCCAAGGTGACAAAATGAAATTGGAGTCCAGTTGCACTAAGCAAGCTGTACAAGCTAATAGGAATTGCTAATCTCGTCAGTTTTTACCATGCCAACCAAGGCACACTGTCAATAAATCAAATGTCCAAAACCTCACACACAATCAAAATATTATGTTTGGAACAGCTTTATTTGCACAAGAGTGGCTGGAAAAGCTTTAAATGTTGCTATGACACTGGGACAGAGTATGTTACTATCACAACCTATTATTGACCTTTTGTCACATTTTAGTTTTAAACATCATTTGACCCCAGTGAAGATCCTAAAATATGACATATAGTCAAACATCTTTGTGTTGCTTTGTGCTAAAAGTTTGATCCTTTCAAATCTCAGTTTTCGTGCATTGTCTAAACAGAAATGATATTACTTTACTGACCATTTGTAAACAAAATGTTAAATTTTTAATTGCGCCAACTGTAGCATTATGCTGTTTGTAAATTATTCTATCACGTATGTCCATGATAAATCACCACGTGTGGAGTGCCTTACCTGGACTGGCACATCTTCCGAGAGCTTGATGGGTCCTGAAAAAGCGAATGCATGGCGATTTAATAGCTCGGCTGGTCTGCAGTTTCACACAGGAGACCCCACTGAACACAGGGGCCGAGCAGCTGGCCGCCACAACACGTAGGAGGCTCGCCATGGTGCACACACACCCCGACACTTACACACCAGGAGGAGCTATACAGGACAGACAGCACCCCTCCTGAGGAAGAGAGAGAGGGGAGGGGGATTAAGTAAAAAAGAATAACAGGAAGGGGGAAGTGAAAGGACCCAAATGCAACTAAAGATTCTGGCTGTTGGAATTTGATTATGAATGAAGTTTTTATTGTCATACAAACGACCTGGGAGCATCATTTTTGCTAAGGATAACTTTGGAAAGGAAAAAAAGTGTCATTAACAAATGTGTACATCAATAAAATCATGGAAAGCCGCAGCCAGGTCTTTGAACTCCCACTACTGAGTGACTCTGAGGCAGGAACCAGCATGACAGACAGTATGTTTACTTTAAAGGGAGATAATGGAACTGGGATAGACTGGGACAGCTTGGCTGGTGTAGAAAGGTTTAAACTGGTATTGACTGGCATGTGACTGTTTTACTCATGAGGTCAAAAACATAATCCAACTGGAGAGTCAAACACAAATGAAAACCTATCTGAAACAAATTCATTGATTAGTAAATTGCCAGAAAATGCACGATCAATGATTTTGATTCAAGATTTTCTATTATGTGAATCTACTGCTTTTGTAATGTAAATATTTTTGGCTTTCTTTGGCTTTTGTGTTGTGTTCTGTTAAGAACTTGGCAAAATAAAGACTAAACAATTAATCAAATAATTGAAGAAATATAAGTAATTGTATAAATACTAAGTAATTGATCATGAAAATAATTGCATAATTGCATCCCTGGAGGCCATTTCCCACTATACAAATTAGCACAATGACACAATAAAAAAGACATCTTAAGGTCAATGTAAAAACTATGTAAATCAACTGTGTCCCAATTACACCACTAATGGGAGAATTGACCTATTTGGTAGACTTTAACAAAGCTGAGTCACAGGATCAATATTTAATTGACTCTAATCAATGTCATACAATCACTGTGCCTAGCATAAGCGTATCAAACAGCAAGGTACTCGAGGTATGATAATACCAAAATAAAAAGTCCATGATATGATGTTTACTGGAATATCAAAAACAAAGAAAAATTACCACTTGAAAAAATGTATATTATTAAAGTTGCTGTGACCAGAATTCCTTGTTAGTATAAAATTATTTTTCCTTTTAACTTTAAAGTGTTTCCGCTTTCCTCCTTTAATGAAATAAAAAGTAACTGGCCATGAAATTTGAATTTGAATTGTCTTTGCTAAAGAGTGTTTGAGTTATGTATTGAGTCAATACATATTGACAATTGCAAAACAAAAACAATGCAGGTGTCAGCAGCAGAGTAAAAAAAAAAGACAACCATGGTAGATATAGCCACAGTATCACAATATTTCATATCCCTAAAAGCAAAGCATAGAGTAGATCTGGTGATGCCTGTCAATTACGTCAGCTCAATTCTTCATATCATATATATATATATATATATATATATATATATATATATATATATATATATATATATTAATCTTGTAGTTTATCGACAAATAATGAAAATCTCCCTTTAGAATTTCCTCAAGTGCAAGCTTAAGTATTAAAATGTCTTATTTAGAGGCAACCAAATGTCCAAAATGCAAATATGTTCAATTTGATATCATAACGTTACAAAAACAAACAAATGCAGCAAATCTTCACATTTTTGCTTGATAAAAGATTAACCATTTATCAAAAATGTTATATGCGGTTCATTTTCTGTTGACCAATTAATCATTATCTGACTTTCAGCACTATCTGAAAGTCAGTTAATGGACAGTCATTGACTTCTTAACAATGCTAAGGACCTGTTGTCACAGGAATAAGCTGTTTACGACCATGTGTTGTGTTCAGGACTCTTATTTCATGTTAGAAAAAAAATCAAACTACCACGTCACCAAAAACTGTTGCGTTATTAAAATATGATTCACACAGATTCAGTTAATATTTTGCTAACAATACAACGTTTCCTCATAAACCCTAGCCTAGGCGTTAAAGTGGTATCAAATTGCAAACGTTCGCTGATTTGCCCGGGTCAGGACTTGAACGTCTCTCATAAACCGCCGGCTAACGGACTCGTTAGCGTTTATGACATGATAAGTCATCAATAAAACAACGTTTAAATCAATGGCGTCCATTCGACAACTGTCATTCAGAGAAACTGAATCACCAACAAACTTAAGTGCTGTTTTTGCTAGGCCAGTGCTCAGTGTCATTTCACTATGAGTCACACATCACAACAGATCAGTCTCCAGGCGGGCACTTCTTCTCTCTTTTTGTCTCAGCTCACCGCAAAATCCAGCGGGGGTGAAACTCAAAGCTAACGTGAGCTAGCTAGCGCGCTAGCGGACAGCTAAATACACATCTGTTTGGTACATGAAGGCGACGCATGAGTCAAAAAGCTCCCGTACACAGTGCCAGAAATGCAAAGCGAAACAAATGCATGGTGAAAAGTGAGAGTTGAAAGGTTAGCGGCACATAACTCGACTGACCTTTGCAGACGGTCCTGGCTCTGTGTAGCACAGGCGAACAGTGAGCTAACCCGGAAGATGTCCGGAGAAGCGGCCGGCATAGGAATATTATTGGATCATATGAGACACATCAGAGGATATCCTTTGACTTCTGATACGCTGTCACTGACGAGTCATGACAAGGCCATTCATATTGTACATGCTGTGCAAATAAACTATATGTATTAGTAACAGCTGCCTCAACATGTTATAAGTGACAGTGACATTAATGGTAATATTTTGATTTATTATCACAATTACCAGTTGAGGCTTAGTTTAGGTACAACTTGTATTTAAAACGTTTGCTTGGAAGCATATGCAAGAGTAGCGTTCTACACATACAAACTACAAATATTTACATACACATAATGCAATGATTTAAAAAATGTATTAATGAGCACATTTACGTGTCTACAACTATATCAGAAATGGCGTCCCAAAACTGAAATAACTAAAGATGCAACTCTATATACTTCCACTGAGGGGCGCTCCTTTACCATTTTATATCCATTAGTGCACTGTGGGATAAAAATGTGGCATATCCTTTTTTGTGTGTGATTTAGGATTCATTTAAACCTATTTTACATCATTGCCAACATTTAAAACATGTCTTTCAAATCCACTTTTATGAAATAAGGGTGCCATGAAATAAATAATACAGTCCTAAAAATGTATTTATTTACTCACTTATATATTATAATATATATATTATATTTATTGCCTCATTTATTTCAAATCCATATGTATGTATGAACAGACTTGGGAAGTAACTGATTACATGTAACAGGATTATGTAATTAGGATACATTAAAGAAGGTATTCCATTACAGTTACAGAAAAAAACAACAGATAATCAGATTAACGGCACATTTTAGTAAAAATGGGGATCATGAGCAGGATTAAAATTGTAAAATGCATTTAAAATTAAAGCTGCAAGCAGTGACAATCAGGCCCTCGCACTCCTGCACGTGTTGAGGCGTGCAGCGGCTTGGGCCTCTGGATGATGAACAGTTGACAAGGCCCAGAATTTTCACGTTTTGGACACCACAGGAAGGAGTACAACTGTGAGGCATTGCATTGGCACTGCATTGTGTGGGTCATTTATTTGTTTATTTTATTAATTCATTTTTTATCCATTTTTGTTTAATCTTTAGTTTAATTTCAAAATGAGAAACTCATAATCTGATCTGATAGACCCACTACAGTATAATCTACAGTAGAATTATCATTGAGATTTTAGGTTTTGGGCAGCATACTTCTGGATGCTTGATAACTCTGATGAGTCAAAGTATCAGTGAAGTATAAATTCATGCATGTGGGGCTTATTCTCTCCTCTCAAGCAGCATTACACTGTGATATGTTTGGTGGCAGCACCTGTACGCTGCCTCAGTCCTCCACTGCTAATGTGCTATAAAGTTTGTGCTTGTGAGGGTTAAATTACTGTGTTTCTGTGTTAATAGTGTAAATCTTTGTTCATGAAAAACTAGCCTGTGTTAGAGCAACAACTTTGTCACTTATTCTCTCTGCACCAGTGCCTCCATTCACTTACAGTGCAGTATATGCACTGTATACAATTCATATATACTGTCTGTCACACATGTACTGATCATCTGGTTCTCTTTATCCGACTCAGAGAGTGGAATGCATTGTTGCCACGCCTGGTTCTCATTTCAGTGCTTCACCCTAAAAACGGCTCTCCTAATTGGCTTTGCCTGTACATCTTTCTTCTATATTCTCTCTTCATTTTGTCTTCTTCCTCAGTGACATTAAAACTATAAATTTGACCAACGTGTGTGTAATTTTGAGGTCAGGAAGCAGGTGGAGGTAAATTTTTGATCGTAACACAACTTAAAGCTGGGGTGGGCATTTCATTGGCCAAAAATTCCACGATAACATTTCAGCATAATGTGATTCAAGTGGTGTGGGAAAAAAATAGACTTCTGCTTTTGGCTCTGTCTATCTATCTAGCCCATGATGGGTCAGTCTGGCCAATCACAGGTCGGTAAGATAGTTGATCATTGATAGTTGAGGTGTATTGCCCAGGTTATCAAATACTGATGCTTTGGATCGGTGGCTCCATCTGAGCTCAGTCCCACAGCCTCACGTGATTCCCAGGTCATCAAATACAACCTGGGAATGAGCCTTAAGGATCAACTATCTTTCTCCACTACTATACCTTTTCAAATCCTTTTTTCCTGTAATTCCTGTGTCTTTTTTCAATTTCTCTGTTAGATACATGTGTTTATAAAATATCATCAGTATCTTTTATTCTAAAAATGGAAAAAAAAAGCTTAATTTTCTCACCAAAATGCAGTCTTGATTATTTTATGGATATCTGATTTTCATTTTACAGTAGAAAAAAGGAAATGCAAAGTGGATACAGCACCTTCTACAGCTATTAAAAACATCTTATACATTTATCCAAGTCTTATTCAAACATAATATGGCTGGAAAAAGGGAAGGGTTTTTGTACATCAAAGGGTAATAAATTTGGACTTGCTGAGTGACCCTAAAGGAGTAAACAATAAGATCATGAATCAATCCCATTCCCATCTGAATTTCATTAGAATCACTTGGTAATTTGATTCTGGCTGAACTGCTTTTAACTTTTAGTCTTTCTCTTTATGCTATGATGCTTAGATTATTGTGTCGGTTACAGAATTAATCTGAAGACTTTAAAATAAAATGTAAATATGGTATGTTGTTTGTTTACGTTTACTTTTTCTTTTTTTTTTTTTACCATAAAAGACCTAAGAATGCCATCATTTGGACACTTATGTGTTCATGAGATTAAAAAACAAGCATCTCAACTGGAATGGGTTACATTACTACGGTTTCTAAAATTCATAGAATTTTAAGCATTTGGTAATCTGGGGAGAAAAGGCTACATGTGAGCTGTCAAATTTAAGGTTATATCCGGCCAAGTTTTTTGATCCTTGTGGTCTAATAACAGCCATTTAAAGGGATAATTCTATGTTTAATGTCGTTAAGATTGTAGTTGGTGGAGCATTTATGGGGGAGTACGTCTTCAGGGTTAACTGGCCTGTGGGCACAGTTGCTCAGATTCACAACTTTGAACTGGTGTGAACTTTTCTAGACTGCAGACTGCTGTAAGCCTGTCTACGTTATTTATGGTTGCTGCTGTTTCCCTTCATTTAAACGCTTTAACTCCTGCTGAACAAATGGCTTTGAGCTGAGCTGCTTTGCTCTACCTCTATCTAACCTCATACTTTTTACTCTGTCATTCTGTCAACACTCAGTTTTTTAACCACTTTTCTTGGTGTTTTTTCCCCCACATGTGTGAGGCAGCCTGGAATACTTTGTGGTTAATATCACTAAAGTCAGTGCCAGTCCCTGATGGATGGTGACAGATGTTAAAATCAAAACTGTCAAATACAATCAATCTTCACCTGGCGTAATACTGCAATCCCCTCATAGGGATCTTCACTTGCCCTTCTCTACAGGGAGGTCGGAGGTCAGGATCAGCTTCACGGCAGTGAAGTAAGGATTTAGTGTCTTGATCAAAGACACAGCGGGGTGGTAGCTCTGACACCCTACAATCATACTAATGTTATGTAATATGGACGTGACAATATATTGAATATGGCAATAAAAAAATGTCTCAATACAGTGCCAGATTGTGATGATATCTACTGCTATTAATTATTTTATTTTATTATTTTTATTTTATCTTATAAAAGGCCTGCTACTATGGAGACTAAGGGTCACACCAAGAATTTTTTTAGGACCTCTTTTGCGTAATATGTTTTGAGTTCTCTACCAATACTTTGTATTCACTCTCAGTGTGTTTTAAGTTACCTCGCAAAATTTTGCATTCCCTCGCAATATGTTTGTTTTTTCTCTCAATAAATTTTGAGTTACCTTGCAATGCTTTTGCGTTACCTCACAATATTTTGCATTCTATGGTTCCTTCTGAGCCTCCTGTGCATTACTCATCTGCTCGCAGCTCAAACGTATGGATCAGCATCACTCAATCAGGTGCCCTGGCAAAGTTCTACATATAGCAGCTAATACAAAATCCATTGAGAACACAAAGCATATTGCGAGAGAATGCAAAATATTGTTACAACAAAAATAGTCCTCAAAAATATTCTTGTTGTGACCCTTAGGGGGCTCTTTATAATACTGACTTCTGCACTGTTTTTGTCTTGCAACTGTACATACATAACTCAAGCATTCATCGCCAAAGACAATTTGTACCATTTTTTGCATGTGCTTAGGTCATGGCTGGCTAATTTAATTTAATTTTATCTAAAAAGTAAAGCAGAAGCAATTAAGTTAAAAGGAAAAAAACAATTTCTACAAACAAATGCTGTATCAGATTTACTATTTAATAAAGGACATATTTTCAAGTCATCTTTTTTGTTTAGTAATATAGCGATAAACATTGTGTATATTATATAATAAATATTGCAGTATTATCATACCTTGACTTCATTTTTTTATATTGAGTTAATGTATCAAATCAAGTTCATTTATATAGCATGTTAAAAAAAACAGGAGTTGTAAAGTGCCGTACGAAATAAAATGAACTGCACAACAAAAAGAAGGCAATGTAACAATGAGTGTGTTTTTGCATGTGTGAATGCACTGGCAGCCATGTGCGTATCATACTATGTGTGTCAGTATGCATAAATGTGAGTGCTGTTTTGCACACCACAACAGTCAGCTGTGAGACAAAGCAGCACCACACACATAGAATGTGTGTGTGTGTGTGTGTGTGTGTGTGTGTGTGTGTGTGTGTGTGTGTGTGTGTGTGTCAGAGTGAGAGAGAGAGAGAGAGAGAGAGAGAGGGAGAAACAAAGAGATTTTTCAGGAAAAAAAATGCTTTGAAGTCACAGAAAATTCCAGGAGTTTCCTGTTAACGAGCCCGGGGTATAATGTGAACCAGGAGTGTGCGTGTGTGTGTGTGTGTGTGTGTGTGTGTCTGGGGAGAAGGAGGTCTCGACAGTCAGTCTCTCTCTGCTGGTGAGAGGGGTTAACATCACTGCAGTCTTTGCCATCTTTTTTCCTTTGAGATTTTGTCCACCTGTTTTTTTTTAAGGATACAGAATGATTCAGTCTTTAATGGAGTTTTGAGAGTGGACTTAAAGTATGGAGATTTCTCAGCTGGGAGTTTTGTGACTGAAAGAGCTTTTTAACTCCTAAATCACTTTCAAACAGCTGGTGAGTCTGTCTTATCTGCTTCCGATGCAACACTGCTGCCTGAGAGTGGAGAACACAGCGATTTGTGAGCTGCTAATCAGCTCCAGCTGATCAACAAAACAACCACTCAACCGTGTCGGTCAGGATGTTTCACTCCTGTAACTCACGCTGGCCTCTGCTGTTGTTTGCCGCCCTGTGGAGCCTCAGCTACCCGAGTTTGCTGACCGCCTGGCCGGGCATCAGCCGTAGCAAGCCCAAGGATCAGCTGGACCCCAATGTAAGGGACTGGGGAGACTATTCGGACCTTCCTCTAGGAGTCGAGCAGGGGTTGGGGTTGGATGAAGACGGAGAACATGGAGACAACAGAGGCGTTGGAGAGCCATCCTCAAGCCTGGCTCCAGAGCTGGATTTTCTGGCTGACTTTGCAGGTATGACAAGTGAATTAATCAGCTGATGTATCTGTGTACTTACAGTAACACCACTCTTCTCCCTTGCAGGTAAAAAGCGACTGTGGGTGATAACAGCACCGTCACACAGTGACCACTACCTTCGTATGATGGAGAAACAGCTGGAGGACATGGAGCAGGTACTGTTTATACAGATATATACACAATAATGATTTATAAGAAGATTATTGATATTATTTACTTTAATATGAGAAATGTTAGAAACTTCACACAAAAGTCACAAAAATCTCTTCTCTGACTCTTTTTCTTTATTTTTTGTGTGACTCTCAGAAAGGGCTGAACTGCCGTCTAGCAGAAAGAGACACCTTCATCATCACCATCATCCAGAACGCCATGATGGAAGGCCGAATCCAGAAAACAACTTTCCAAGGAGACGCCACAGTAGAGAGCCTGGACCCTGACACAGTCACCAGACTGCTGCACTACCTGGAGCTTAACAGCCAAGTATAAGCAGTTAATATCTCCTTAAGATATAAACAAAGTTATAGCCTAATTGAATAATTTGTTTTAATTTTACATGGCCTCTTTCTGCTTTGTGGGTACCTCCATTTGTTTCAGGACCAAGGGTTCACCATGCTGGTCATGAAGAAGAACCTTCGGGTCAGCGAGCGCTTCCCTTATCCGGTCCGTGTTGAGGCAGTTTTGGAGCTCATTGATCAGTTCCCCATGCGAAAGCTGGAAAAGTTGACCAGAAAAGGATCCGGCATGAGGTTCCATACCACCATAATCATACCACTGTGCTGTACTAACAGAGAACTGAGGATTTTGCAAGTTCATTCAGTCCACCTTTAATTTAAAATGCTTTTTGAAGGAAAAATTTCACAGAATATGAAAAAAAAAGAGAGCAAAACCATGCAACAAATTCATTCATTCGTGTTATGCGTTGCTATGGGTGTATTATTGGGTGTAATACAGGTGTAAAATTATATGTCAAGTCAAGCTATTTTTAGCCATGGCAGCAGCATGGGTCTGTAGATGGCAATATTGGTCTGCTAGTCAGTCAGTCCACCACTTCAACAAATATTAAATGGTTTGGCACAAAATTCAGTAGACATTCATGGCTCCCAGTTGATTTGTCCTACTGACTTTGGTGATCCCCTGACACCGTCATCTGGTCAAAATTTTAATTTGCCAGACATGTTGGTTTATGGCAAAATACCAGGAAGAACTATTGACATTCCCATCAGCCTCTGTACATCCTGCCCAATTGGTACTGCATGTTGGCAACTGTGCAACAAAGATGAAACGAGACTTCTGTAAAACAAGTTTTAATGGCTTCTTGATGCAGTCTGATGAGGTATATGATATAAGAATATATGGTGACTTTTCTTAATGACGTTGAGACGCTAGCTTTTTTTCAGTGGCTTCTCCCCACAGGTTCCATCCCACCGAGCTCTAGTCCACTGCAGACCTGACCTCGTCTGGTTCCCGGGCTGGGTCTGACCCACATGCCTGTTACACATCTGATATACATGACAAAATATGTAAAATACTTTTGTATATGTCCATGTATAGATGTGTTGTGTACATATGAGACACATCTATATATTGTCATAACTACCTCATCAGACTGCATCCAGAGGATGTTAAAACTTGTTTTGAAAAGGTCTTAATCTTAAACAATTTAATCAGTAACATTCTGAATTAATTAAATTTTTTTTTTAGATCTGATGATGGAAGTAGCTAACCAGTGAGCCATCGTGCCTTGTTGAGAGTTGCACATACGCACTACCAATTGGGCAGGATGTACAAATTGGGTAGAGACAGTGCTAATTCGCAAATGTTAGCATGCTAACATGCTAGAGTATGCACACCTACTTAGCACCAGCATGTTAACATTGTCATTGTGAGCATGTTAGCATTTAGTTCAAAGTACCAATGTGCCTTGGTTCAGCCTCACAGAGCCACTAGCATGGCTCTTAGTCTTGATATTTATATTTGCCAACAATGCAACACTGTTACATTGGGCTTCAAAATCTGTGCAACACATACAACCCTATCCTTAGACGCTCTATTTGGATAAGGTTACATTTATGTTGTTTGGGTCCAATATCAAAAAGCTCTAACCAATCTTCCACCATTTTAATCTTCTTTAATAGCTGGCACCTGAACTCATGAGTTGTGCAAAACCAGGAACCAAGAAATTATTAATGAAAGTATGTATGTAAAATAGACTGAGTTAGATAGAATAGAATAGAATAGAATAGAATAGAATAGAATAGAAATACTTTATTAATCCCCAAGGGGAAATTCATTTGTCTGTAGTAGTCTCATCTATTAGTATAAGAATTATAGAGTTATAGAGATGTTAATGTGTGTTATCCAAAAAGCTGCATTACAAGATGACATTGTACTTTATGCCTTTTCAGCTGAAGTTAAGGACAAAATGTTCTTTGATACTGTTTTTAATTCAGGTGTAAAACCACTAAAAAGAAGGTTGTGGTGACCAGGAAAAAGACGAAGAAGAAGATGGTACTGAGCCCTCAGAGGAGAGGGAATGTGACTTCTGTTGTGGCAATACAAAGGAAACCTCCGCTGGACAAAAAAGCTGCCCTGAAGAGTAAGATCCAGGATATACTGAGCGGACGGTCGAGGTTTGTTATCCGTAAGGTGCCTGCAACAAGGGGAAAGGACTCAAGCAGCGGTGGTCAGGTCACTATCGAGGAAAAAGTGCACGGCCCTCCTGCTGTGTCAAAGAGCAGTGAAGTGAAGAAAGACAGGTGCAGGCCTCATATTTTTTGTCAGTTTTCAAACATAATAATCGTAAGAGTGTGGATGTTTTATTTCACTTAAACCCTGCTTAGATTTTGTGTTCACATCTGGTCTGTCATGCCTCCTCATCCCCTTACACCAGAGGGAGATGTGCTTTTTTTAGTGCTGGATGAACTTCAAAGTTCTTTTTTTTTCTGTTCTACAGCAGGCCTGAATCCACTGTGGAAGAAGGGAAGAAAAGAGGGAAAAACAGTGAAGATAAAAAAGAGGAGAACATAAAGGAGGACACACAGGAAAAACAGAGCTCTAAGAAAAAGGGCAAAGGGAAAAAGGGGAAGAAAGGGAAAGGAAGAGGGAAGAAGTCAAACAAAGAGGCCAGTGAGAAGGATAAAACAGCCCTGAAGGAGCTTTTGGACAGTTTAAAAGGGACCAGAAGGTTAATGGTGAGAAATTTCTCAATTGTCTGTCCTTACTTCACCTTATTATCACTAATCCTAATGTACCCTGGCATGACCTTCCCATCATCCATTTGGAGTGCTGTATCTGTTTGTGTGTGTGTTGTCCTGGTACTAGTTGATCTCAACGCCCAGCATAGATGCGACACTATACAACCAGCAGAAAGAAGAGAACGAAAAGCAACACTGTGACCTTGCTATCAGGAAGATCACTGTGGCGACCATTGTGGGTGAAGGAAATGACGCTGCCCTGACATTGCAACACCACCAGCTCGGTAGGTAGTGTTTGCACATTTCTGTGTGTGTGTGTGTGTGTGTTTGTGCATCATGTGTGTTTGAATATTTGCGTCTGAAAAATTTGGTTAGGTTCTCTCTAGAGTTGATAAGAATCATTGGAAAATCTAGCTTGTTTTTTCATAGATGCAACTAGTGTTGGAATATTTTGAAGCAAAAAGAGGAACACGTATTTTTTTATTAACAGGTGACAAAAGGCAAATGGTGCTTCCATAGGTACAAGAATCACAGTGGTGTTTTTCATGCTTCATCCTCTTCTCTAAAATCTATTTTAAAATGTTCAACTGTAGACTTCTCTGCATTTGTGTTGCCAACATTTGTGATTGTGCTGTGTTGAGTTTATAAGCTGTGGATAACCCAGTTCTGACTTCTAAGACATGAGAGTCTTGTTCAGCAGCTGAATAGCAGCTGTTTTAAATTGAAAACAAGAGTCTACAGCCATGCTAGCGGCTCTGGAAGGTTGTACTTACGCACTAAGACCACAGCGCTGCTTTGAGCTAAATGATAACACATCTCAGTTTAGTGTGTTAGCATGTTGCTAATTAGTGGTAAACACAAACTACAGTTGTAGCTGATGGGAATGTCAGAGCGTAAACCAAAGTATAAGAAATCCAACACAAGAGCCCTGCAATAAACACTGTCCTTGAAGGTTGAAGAATTGTTCAGTGGTGGTGATTCAACTTAATTTTTTTGTGTTTTGAGCCATACTTAAAGGGACAGTTCACCCCAAAATCAAAACTGCAGTGTAGTGCACCTGTAGTGCTATTTATCCATCTAGCATGTTTTGGGCATGAGATGCCCAATTTTGGATCTGTTTCAGTTGGAGAGACATCTGCCTTCTCTCAAATGTAATGGACCCTATTGACTGAGTAACCAGGTCACAATTTCTGGAAAGAGACATTGCTGTTGAGTTTTTTCAAATGTACTTTTTGGCCACTTTGAGCACAATGAGCTCAGTGGTGCCGAGTCTCTACGGTCAATACCACCAACCAGAACACCACCAAAATTATCTAGATGGAGGAAAAGTATGTATTTTAGATTTTGAGCTGCCCCTTTAATGTTGTGGTTGGACTATTATTTTGTCTGCTCTCTGTACATCTATTCACACATATTCATTCATATTTCATATTTCATATTTCAGAGTCGGAGCCTCCTCTCAGTGACCGGTCAGAGCGTTTCTCAGATTCAGGCCTGATCTCTCTATTGAGAACAGAGCTCGGTCTGTCGTCCCCTGACCTATTTTCCATGACCGTCACAGACTACGATATCAAGCCCAATGTAAGACAGTCTCCTCTGAACTTTTTTTGTCCTTTAATTTGGGTGGTACATTCTTGTTTTCAGCACCACTCTTACTCGTGTTCACACCTGGAAGCAGCTGTTAAGAGTGAAGAATATATTCACTTTGTCTGCTAAACAGGCAACATTTCCTTCAAATTTGACTGACCAAGCCAGCACCATCTTTTCATTTATTTGTGAGACTCTAGAGTAGACTTCATCAATCCTCATTTCTTTTGTTTTTACAATATTCTTTTTGTTTTCTTGTAGTCTATGTCAAGAACTTGCTAATGCAGGTTTGTAAAGACGATTTAAATGTAACTCCATGGTTTATGGGTTACAAAAATAGGCCTACACTTGATTTGACCTGTTTCTCTGTTTTTTTCTTGCCTAAGTAGCTTTTATCTTTATCTTCCCCCAGAGAGTCTTTGAGGCTCCTCCATCAACTCCTGCTCTGTTCGAGTACATTGACAACTTTCCTTCAAGGCGCCCAGAAAAAGAAAAGGAAAGGAAGAGTCCTCTGACCTGCTCTAAAAACAACCAACAGCCTGGAGCTGAGAATTCACTGCTCAGGTAGAGTACTGTCATCCAGCTCCAGGTCCAGCTACCAATTACATACTACATTGAGGCATGCAGTGTTTGTAGCCTCTTCAGAAATCATATGAATAATTTCTTGCTGGGCATGTCCTTTATTCAAGTTAAGTAAACATTGTTTTCTAAATATGATTTCCACACACCTTCATTATTTAGAAATGTATAAAACATCATGTTAAATGTGCTGTTAAAACAACACACAGCTCAAAACTAAACCAAATGTCAACTAGACAGCTCGGTAAACAAGTCAAGAGTCAAATCCTGTTACAGCTAGCTAGAGCTTTAATTCAGCCTTAACAACTGCAATGTATTTCAATTTACATGAAATATATTAAACTAGACCTCGCTCTAGTTACCAAATATATTTCATGATCTAGATCTATAAACAAATCACACATCCTGTTGTACTGATGGCTGACATGTGTCACTGTACAGCGGAAGTAATTCCAGTTACATTATGTACTGTAGCTGGCTGGACTGAGCTCTGACCACGTGCCCTGACATCTTGATGTGATGTGTGTGACATATTTGGCTGCCTCGCCTGTACTGACGTTGGAGTATTATAGGTTACATAATGACAGTGACTAAAAAACTGAGTCAAACCTCTTTCCTTCCACAAATATCAGTGCAAAGTGCATATAAATCCCAGTAAAAAAAAGGAGAAAGTCATTTCAAGTTTAAATGATGATTTTTATGATGCCTGTTTTTATGGGTGCTGCTGCCCCGTCCGCCTGCCCCCACTTCGGGGAAGCAGCAGGAAACCCTGTGTAGGAAGTTATGCAATGTACTAATGTGGACAAGTTCTGCAGAAAAAAAGTTTTTAGCCACCTAAAAAAATCAATATCAGTTTAAGTATACATCAGATTCATAATATTTTCACCACTTTACCTTGCCATCAGACTAACGGACTGAGGCAGCAGTAGACCAGCTACTCTGTTCTGTGTGACTTTTTGCCAAAGGAGTCTGGTTTTGGTGAGAGAGCAATATTTGGTTGGTTTATATAACATTTACTCATATTTCCTGTATGAGCAAATGTTTTATTTATTTATAGACATTATTACAAAAAATGTGTCTCAACTCATCATGAATGAATGAATGAAAGGCAGTCCCTTGACCGATTCATACTAGAACACTGAAATTTACATCACCATCTCATGTCTGTTTAGGTTCATGTCTAAGAGGAGACTGCTGCTCATCTCTGCTCCCGCTGAGGACGACTACTCCTTCCAACAGCAGCTCTCTGCTCTCAGAGGACAGGAGTGTCACCTGGGTCAGTAACAAACCACACGTACTGTACATCTGAACAATACACCGTCTGTCTGATCTGTAGTCTTTGGTGTAATATGTAAATATAACAAACAGGTTTCCCTTCTGACCTTAAGGGCTGGGAAATACGATCCAAGCCAACACCATCTTTGCCTTATTATTACATTACAACTACAAAAAACAGGTCGAACATGTACATGAATGTATTGCATTATTTGTACTCTAATACATTAATATTTATACTATAATATACACACCTGACATAGATATTTACTCTCAAGTTACATTATGGTGGGTATGTGGCTTATAGGTTGGTTGGTTACATGTTCTTTGTTTGTTGCTGTCTTACTCCTTTAAGCCTTTTATCCTGTATAGCCGTTCATGTTTTACCTTCTTTGGCTCTAATCGTACATGCTGTGTTTTATTTGTCGTTTCAATTCCCACTTATCAGGTCAAGGGACAGCAGTTGAAAATTTGCCTTTTGGCTAACACTGGCACGTTCACAGTGATGTTGACCAATGTCCCTATCATCAGAATAGTTAGCAATTAATTTTCTTTTGATTGACTAATTGTTACAGCTCTACATCACATTGGTCCCAACTCTACCTTTACGCATTTTTGGTTCTCTCCTCAGGCATTCGCCACTTTGCAATGTTGAAGCTGACTGGAGCTGGAAACAAAGCATCAGGAACTGTTGAGCTATTTCCCCTAAATGGTGAGTCACTGTCATGTGGGTCAGTCCAGGTGCATGACGGAAACAGGAACTTCAAATTAAATTTATTGTCAATGTTTTCCATATGAATGTAATTATAAGGGGATATGTCCAACATTTTAATTTTAAGGTTTAACTGTGTTTTTTTTTTCCGGGAGACCTATTTGTCTTTTTTAAATCCAATTTTACAGTTTTGTGAAGCGCAGTCCAGTTTTCACACTGTCGTTCTTCTTCAAGGTCGTAGTCAGAGTGAAGTCGAGCCGTTACCCCGCGACACCGTCAACAACCTGAGAGAGCAGCTGAAGATCAGTAAGGACTATTTCAGCATGCTGGTCGTGGGGAAGGACGGCGATGTGAAGGCGTGGTTCCCATCACCTTTGTGGTCCCTGGATAACATCTATGACCTGGTGGACTCCATGGAGCTCCGCCTCCAGGAGGAAAAACTGCAGAAGAGACTGGGGATCCACTGCCCTGAGGACAGAGGGAGAGAAGGCGGCGAGGGGGGGCATTACAGAGGCTATGATGAAGACGGGGCAGATGATACATATCTATATCACCGGTCAGAGTAATGAGGAGAAAGAAGGAGGAAGAAGATGTATTCACATGGCCTCACCTTCAGGACTCACAGGATTGAATCTGTAAATTCTAAATAGATGATGTTGATGCATCTGTTGGACACCACAATAATAAGCTGGATTTTTTTATGTGTGCAAGTAATAAATTTGAAAAGCAGAAAATATTGGAATGGTTTTATTAAAGTTTTTTTTTTTTTGGCCTTTTGTGCCTTTATTTAGAGTGACAGCTGAAGAGTAGACAGGAAAAGGGGCAGAGAGAGAGAGGGGATGACACGCAGCAAAGGGCCGAGGGCGGGAATCGAACCTGCGGCCGCTGCAGAGGACTATAGCCTCAATACATGGGTCGGACGCTCTACCCACTGAGCTAAACGTCCGCCCGGAATGGTTTTATTCAAGAAAGCCTTAATGAAAGCATATGTCCAGAAAAGTTGGTGTTGTTATTATTTGCTGATTACAGCATCAGTGAAACAGGAAGAAAGTCCAACCAAGGCCGAGCACATTGTGCTTTTTGGCAACACTTCTGTCCACTCTTTTACAAACACATTCAGTGTGTGAAGTATACGTACGGAAAGTTCCTCTGTTGAAATGTTGTGATGCTGGAATTGAACGTGTATTTAAAGGAAACAAATGTTCTTTGCTAAACATCTGTTTTTTAAAGAGCTACAGACACCTCAGTGTCAGTAAAACAAAGAGTTATTGATGTTGGACATGTTACATGCCTCAGGACACTCTTTTATAACAGTTCTTTAAAAAGCATAATTCAACTTGGCAGCAAGTTTCATGATTTTAGTTGTTAAAAAAAACAAAAAAAAACCAACTACATATCATCTGTGTAACAAAGAACTGCACCAGATCTTCTATAGCCATTTTAATTTCCCTGTTCAACTAGGAAAGATTTGTTTTTTGCCACCATTAGAACACATGGAAGGTCCTCAAATGCCATACAAAAAAATACACAAATATGTTTTATAATAAGGAGAGTGATTTATTTAATGTACAGTGGACTTCATTCGGTCAGAAAATGCCAATTTCTAGCAATTCAGCACTTTTCAACAAGAAACTTTTCTTGTTATACCTATCTACTATATATCTTCTTATAATGTGAAATGCTTCATGTTATTACATGGTAACTTATATATATATTGTATCTTTGTATTATATCTTTAAATGTCACACAACACTTCTCATGTTGAAACAATAATGAAAGTATACTGTGAAAACATGATATAAATATATACATATACATATATATATATATGTGTATATAAATATAGCTTGTTATAGCATGAAAAACATTGCTTTATAACAATAAACTTACACCATAATGTGACCGATCTGTTTTTCTGGCACGGCAGAAATATACTTCGTAAAAGCATGGTCCGGATGAAGTGAATGAAAGAACTGAGGGTAAGAAGAACTGAAAAAACAAAACATGCCAAAGTTAAAGGCTTAAAATACAGGTGAAAGAGAAATCCAACAACTGCCGTTAAAATAACTTGTTATTTACCACATGCATGTATGAATTCTAGTGTAGTCTTGGCCACTGACACTTAAGCAGTTTAACAGAGAGTGAAAGTGAAGTGAAAAGATAAAACACAAGTGAGACTAAATAAGAAGAATTGGGGCTTTGCAATGAAACAGAAACTTAAACTGCCTCTTTGTGTCAAATTTGCATATTGGTGTGATGTACCGTCCACAGTCCAACTAAATGGCAGCCAGACACACACGGAGACAGACTGTGTCACGTTAAGGTCATGAGTGCCCTCCATCCAGTGTACCCTGGGAGTATGCAAACCAGAACCTGCTGTGAGCCATAGTGGGTTTATGTGGGTAAAGGAGTGATTGTTACTTATTTTGTCACATACCACCTTCTTCTAAAAAAAGTTAAAAAATGTTATATACTTGCTTTTAATACATAAGAAAATTGCAGAAATCTAATTTAGGTTAGAAAGTTTTGTCTCTTATCAACTTGACTTTTTTGGACAGTTTTTTTTTTTCTTATTAACTGTACTGTTATCATCATTATACAAGGGCAACCATGACATCCTCTAGAGGGACTGCTTCACTCTCTTTAGGTCCACTGAGGCTGAATTAGTCAACTTCCTCACAGAAACATTTATTGACACCTGTCTTTTTTTTACTCTTTATCTAGGGAGATCAGTTCTGCCTGGTGTTGATGTATTTTAGTGTTGAATGTTGTCATCTAGTTTCCTCTTACCCACCCTGGTAGCCAAGGTGACACAGCCAAACAGCATCCTACTGTAAATCACCCCCACGCCTACATACAGGACTCACACCAGACTGAGTGCTTTCATTTTCAATTCTAGATACCGATGATGATCCAAAGATTTCCATGTCTGGCTGCCAGAGGAGCAATGTTACTTGTAACTGTCTGAGAGCCACCACCTGGTTGACATTTTTGGCTTTTAAAAAAACAGCTCAACAACTATTGAATGGAAATATCTCAAAATCTACATAATGGGTTGGCACATTTTTAAAAATATACTTCTATAAAGAACTATGGCACAAAAGGGAAAACAATGTTGGTTTAACGAGAACCACAGTTTAAATAGAGATAATAACAGCATCATGAAAGCACTGTATCTCAGTAGATCAAAAAGAAAAACAAGACACATTTGCTCCAGATTTTCTGACTTAAAGTTTTTCCATATTAATAACAATCTTCAAAAAGATTCAGAGAGTTGAGGAACATTGAAAAGGTGTGTCACTTACTACAGAACTTTTCAAAATTACCTCACAATGAATATATAATCTTCTCTAGCTTTAGAAAGGACATGACGTCTTTGAGCCACTCAGTGCTGGAAGGAGGTTTAGTGGACTTGGAAAGAGGAAGAAGAAGGAAACCACTAAGGAAGTGAAAGCTAATATCTAATAGTTTGGAGGTGTACAGACATTCATTATTCCCAGACGATGAAGCCTGCTGACTTCGGTGATCCTCTGACTTCACATCTAGTGCCACCATGAAGATCTCATTTGTGGTTTTGACTGAAATGTCTCAACAACCATCAAATGGATTGCCACGAAATCTTGTACAGACATTTATGTACTCATCAGGAAGAATCTTCATGACTTTGCTGATCCCCTGACTCTTCATCAAATCAAAACTTGAATTTGTCCAATCAATTTTCTGGTTTTTGACTAAACATTCCCATCAGCTCCAGTTCTACTCTGTGGCTAACCAGTAAATGTTAAATGTTAGCCTGCTGATACCCTAAACTAAGACAGTAAACATGGTAAACATTTTGCTGGCTAAAAATCAGCACATAAATGTTGTCAATTCATCCATGACACTACATTTTAGTGTCCACAGAATCCACACAAATATTCAGGACTGTAAAAATACATGAAAATGTTATGCTCACAAGTTAGTTCATTTTACTAAAATGTATAAAGTTCATAGTTACTTCAATACCAATGAACAACACATACATTGTACACATTTGTGCCCATATAATTCTATTTTTGAATGGACTACAAAAATGTTTGCAAAAATGTACTAAATGTTCATGACACGCAGTCAATTTTTTGTTCAATAAAAAGAATAATTTGCATTCACGCAACATAAGAAAAACACATTATTACAACAAGACTTGCTATGCAAAACACAAAAAATGTTTTGCTTTCTTAACATAAAACTGCAGCAATTTAATTGTGTGACTTGAAACATTTCCTGAGCTCCTGAGAAAGACAGCGATGAAAAACTTGCTGTGCGTCTCTGATAAATTTTAAGATAAGACATGGCTGTTAAAACTCTGTTAATGAAAACATTGCAAAATTGCAGTTTCTCACGTGTATGATTCCAGTGAATTCCAGTGAGAAACATGCTGTCTTCATTTAGAGAGTATTTTTACAGATGTGATCGCTTGTGTCGATACGTGTAGTGGAGATAACCTTGATGAGGGTTAAGATGGAATTTAGTTTCCACCCCCTTACACTAAAAAATTAATAAATTCACTGGGATTTCACATATTTTCTTTGTTACCAATATCAAATGCATTTTTCTCCATCTCAGTGAAAGCCTTACTTCCACAACAACATATCGCACATTGTCCAACAGCACTACATGGCCTCTGAAACATATAAGACATAAAAGCCTACACACTTAACACATATACTTGAACATCAGAAAACATGCAGAACATGCTCATAAAAATAATCGGTTATATTTCAGATCTTTATTGGCTCAAGATCAATGAAATTTTACTTGATCAATCAAATTTTTAAGGACCGATTGATCGATTACCATCCCTACACTGAACAGTTGGTGACAGATGGTCAAATTCAGTTAAGTCAAGTGTTTTTTTGTTGTTGTTGTTGTCAAAATTATTTACTTGCACATTAAATGTTTTGTGTGCAAGCTGTTTACAATAAACTTGTGGCGAGTGAGCAAATTGGCATTTACAGTGTTGTGAGCAGGTTCGCGTGCTTGCATTAGCAGCAGCACTAAAGACTTAATCTTGTTGTTTTGCACTACATATGTCCAGAATCTTTAGCGTAGTATCTACTGTGGTTGTTATTATGGTGATAACTTTTAGTCATGTCACATTTTCTGTTTACCAAAATCACTTTATTATACTTACACTGTTTAATGTGGTTGCCAAGGAACAACTCTCATCATGGTTTGTGTGTTGATCAGTGAGTGAACATCAGGTGTTGAACACAAAGGGGGAACTGCAGGGAGTTTGCCAGGGATAGGCAAATCCATGAGATGAATACACACAGATAAGAGAAGCTGTGAGACTCACACGCGCACACACTGCTCAGAGAGGAAGTAGTCAAGCAGTCTGCCTGTGACAGAACTGGAGTATACACCCCCCACCCCCCCCACCCCCCCAACAAACACGCAGACTCACACACTCAATGCTTTGTCACACTCTTTGTCACTCACTATCTCTCAGTACCTTTCTCTCTTCGACAGCAACAGAAACTCACACAGACAGAAACACTGAACAAACACACTCTGTCCACCACTTTATTCACCAACCTTTCGGACGTAGCAGAGGTGCCTGGGAGGAGTGTTGTCCTCAATATGGTGAGTACAACTTAACTGTCAACTAAAACTATTTAAAAATCACTTTGTAGGTTGGAGTGGCTTGTACAGATTTCATGAAAGAAAGCTGCTATTGAAAATCTTTGTTATGACCATTTTATAAGACTTACGGCTTATTATGAATGGATATTATGAGTAATTATCTGTAATAACACTCTAAAGTAGTCATTCATTCTTGTGTGCACGAATGTGACCATGCCATTTGTTTGAGCAAGTTACTGCATGTATGATTAAAGAGGAAAAGTTGTTCAATTTGAATTGTACCCTTGGATTCATCATAAAATAGACTACAAAGTCACTTTAGTAATTTGTGAGCTTTGAGTTGTCCTGATGTAGTGTTTTAAGATGCATGAGATTAAATTATTTTAATTTTACATTTGATATTCAAGGCATTTTTTTGGTAACATTTCTTCATATACATTCTGTAAAAACAGAAGAAGTCACCGTTTCTTTTGGTTCGTGTCAGCTCGATTGAGCAAGATAACTTTGGCCTCCACTTTTCATCACACTGGAAACAGAAATCATGGTTCCTCTTTGTTTGACCTGAAGATCTTATTCTTATTTCAGTCATTTCTCAGCAAGTCATTGGACTTTGAATGTGCGTGCGCTTCTAAACTGCACAGACATCAGCATTTTTATTTATATTTAAATGGGAAACATGCTAAACACCTCGGCAGCTGAAGTCTCTGCGGCAAACTGCGGATCTCACTTCTCCCCATGCATTTCCTGCACCAAAATATTGGATGGCATGCACAGTAAACCCACCTAAACTTAGAATGACCAGTTGCTTTGCTAATTTAGTAGGCATACCTTGCTAAAACTAGTGCAGTCTAATACAACAACCTTGCAATAAATCCTTCTTTAATTATGCTGTTGAAACTGTTTTAGAGAAGTGTAAATTAAAGTTTACTTGGTCATTGTGGCTAGTTATATGGCTGTGCTTTGTGGTTCTTTTGGGTTGTGCCATGTTATTCTGAGGGGGGTTTCCCAGTATTTGACAGAATTTGCAGGTTTTTTACAAAATTACAACTGCAACTAACATTTAGAGAAGCAACTGTCTGGTACAGCACATATTGAGTAATTTTTAGTTTACTGCGGTTGAGAAACAGAAGCGTGATGAGGGAACTTTCCTCAGTTTCTTTACCCCTGATTTCATATTCAGCCACATGTCAGGCTTCATGTTAACACATTTCGTTGTGTCACCGCTGCAAGGTGTTACTGGCACCATTAAAGTGACACTCCACCCATCAATGGGTTGTCCTGGTAGGTGGTTGGTAAAAAGTATGTCTTTGCAGTTCCTGTCTCAACAAAGAGAACAGCTAAGGATAGCTTGGCAGTTTTTAGTGAATGCATGATGGTTACAATGGATTCAAATGTTGACAGTTTCCCACAGTGTAATGAAGAGTATCACAACTTCTAAAAGCAATCCATTTCTCCATTGTCCATTCATATGCCCATATATCCTACGACTAAATAATAGCTTCTGGGTTACAGTCAAGTATAACTTCTGTACTTTTCATCCTGGACCCTATTTTCTCATAATTTTTGTCTAAAGCTCTCTTTAACATATGGCTTTTTTTCTTCTGTGGGGAAGGGTACAATTGGCATTAACACATCAAATGTCTCTGCACTGCAGATATTTATTTATCGTCTCCAGTTCCAGTCAGCAGTAATGTGAACACAACACCCGGGTGGACGTGCTATTTTCACTGGTTTTCATAAAAGGCAATGAAGACTTGTTGCCACTTCTGCTGCTCTTTCGTCCACATGTGCTGCTTGACTCCCTTTGACTCAGTGCTGCAGCCCAGCACAGCAGAGTCTGCAGCCACTTGTGTGTGTTTAGTAATGAAGCGCTCGTATTTAGTCAAGCGGCCAAATGGTGTATGAACATTTTATTTCCTATGAATTAATCATAATAAAAGTCCCATGTTATTTTGTTATCTAAAAACTTTTACCATGAAGCAGCAAAATTAGGAAATGGACAATAACTCAAAACAACTCCTCTACAACTGAAAGTGATCATGAGACAGCCAGACATCTGAAAGTAAATACATCGATACAGGAGAGAAACTAAACTTCAAAGAACTGAAATTCATTTGAAAGCTACAAAAGTACTTATTGTGGAGTGCACGGAGACTTTTAAAAACCTCTTTCTCTCTGCTCTCCTGCACACATGTGAGCTGAGTCTTGGTGCACAGCAGAAAAATAAACTGAAAGGCAAGCGGGACTACTAGCGATGGAAAAAGGGTCAGTCGCTTGTTTTTAGTGGCTTTACCCACATTTAAAAACCTGCATATACAAACTTTTTACTGCACAAAAATGGTACAAGTGACTAATGGGGACAACAACTGCAACTGTCAGCTGCAAAACAGCCTGACTTCAAATATCAGTTTTTGCTACTGATAGGCTCAAGTGTCTGACAGCATTATGGTAAGAATTTCTACAGAGACAGACCTTTTGTTAAAAAGTAATATTAATTTTGTTTATCCAGAAACAGCCAATCTCTCACCAAATCCTCCAGACTTCATTTAAAAAAAACATTAATCTTATCACTGTAAAACATATAATAAAGCTTGCAAAAACTAATGATCTCTTCTCTTCATCTTTCATCAAATATTCAGGTTTTTGCATCCCATCTCTCCCCACTGCTTGTCTAAAGTCCAACCTCCCTCAGACACCTCTATGCAGATTTCACATCCAACGCTGTGAATAAAGAGTTTATTTTGACCAAACCAGAGCTAACGATTGTTAGAACAGTGGAAAGATGAGCTAAATGTTTTATAATAATAGAAATACTGTTTCTGTCAATGGAGTCTCACAAGAGCAATAAAATGGCTGCTTATGGTTAAACAAAAAGTCTGTCGCTGTAATGACGCTTTCCACAATGTTGTCAGGCACTGAAAATAACAATTGGAGCCTGTTTGCCAGTGGTAAAAACAAACATTTTTAGTGGATGTACTTTAATGGGCGAAATTGCCCCAAAAGATTACATTAGTCAGGTTTCCATCCGAATGTTTTTGAGCGAATTTAGTGAAAAAGAAAATGCGACTTTATGCCTGTTTCCATTTGTTATTATTTTGCGATTATTGAGAGGAGAGTGCGCCCTGAGATGACGTCATCAGAGAAAGCTCAGAAACGCAAACTCAAGCAGTGTTTTCAGGGTGACAGATGGATGGATACTGGAGAAGTTTGTGGAATTGGTTTAAGAGGTTAAGAAGAAGATAAAGATGCAAAATGTTCCTACCGAACATTGGTTTTCTTAGATCTTCTTGTGGCGACAAAAGAATGACTATCAATTTTCTATGATTGTGTTTAGGCAACATAAAGCACCTGATTAAAAATTTGAAAGAGTTTTTTCAATATTTAACAAAAACCATAATCTTTTCCTACAACTTTTATGCAGTAAAAGAGAAATTTTCTCTAAAACATACAGTTTAAACCAAAAACAATTAGAAGTGTATAAACATAGAGGACAGTGTCAGCAGAGGACTGGAAGAATCTGGAAACTTCATCTTTAACTTATTTGTCCAGATTTAAAAGCTCACTGAGAGACCCTGTGTGATATCAGGCTATACAAATAAGCTTGACCTGGCTTTTCATCGGTCATAAATATAGCACTGAATATAATTATAATTAAAATATCACACAGTGGCTTCTTTACCGGCAACTGCATGGCTTGGTGTAGGTTCTAGTACTCTAGCTGGGTGTTACTGTGTGAATTAGAAGTGATGTTCACTGTACTTCCCATTTTGTTTCATACAGTACATTTGTACTTTCCGATGTACAGTTTTCCCTCACTTTTACTGCTTTGCTGCAGGAATAGTAGTGGCTCTGTGTCCTCATGCTCTTATCTCCACTTCCTGGTGTGGTGCCTCTGGCTCCAGTCAAACCAGCCTCTTTAAATAGGTGCGGCTGCGAGTTGGTCAGTCTGTTGTGATACTTTATGAAACAGCTGTATGAAACTGAATCAATCCTGCTATTTTGGCCACATTTTGGGTGCAACCTGTAGCTACGGCGATGGATCTCTCCCAACATTTGGTCATTCTCCTCACCTCTGGTAGCCCAGAGTTTCAGATTCCTGATGCTTAAATGGTTTATCCATTTACAGTATATTACAGTCTAAGCGAAACTACCGACTTTCTACTACAAACTCATTTTCAGTGCAATAGAAAACAGAACTGCAATACACTATAAACCATTTTGTTTCCACAGCTCATTCGACCTCGAAATAAGCACAATGTAAATATCCCTCCCCCTCCGCTTCAACAACAAACACTTGACAAAAAGCACCTTTTGTTTACCTAGACTGGAGAATGCGCTTAAGGTTTATCATTAACCAGCGTGTTCCTAAAAACGGCAATACAAACTGAGGTATGACAAGCAATAAAGCTCTTTATTTACCTGTTACGCACTGCCGAGCTATGTTAGTTAATTGCTTAGTAAATGTTTTCATTCCTGAGTAACATATATGCTTTCAGGTATCTTTTTATCGTTCTCTTGTCCAATATTACATTTGCTTTTCATGTGATGTACATGTGAATTTGGTTCCCAGTTTTCAGTATTTGTAGACCACACTACCAAAAAAATTCCAACAGTTTCAATATCATAGAAAAGAGCTCCTAATTTGATAAATGAAGGTGACCCTGTCCTTAAATACAGCGCTTTGAATACTAAGCCCTTCATGATTCCTGTCACAGCCTGACCAAACCGTGTCTTCATCATCCCTAGAGTCAGAGCCCTGGTCTTAGCAACAATAAATCACCTCGGTGCTGTATTCCCCGTCGTCAAACCTCCATCAGTCTCAGAGGCTGTATCCCAGTCTAATAGGACCACTGACTGAGCTAACTAGCTTAAGTAGGTGATTACAGTGTTACAAAAGAAAAGGTCTGCATTGCAACTATCCCCCAGACCTAACGGCAAAGTGCAGCTTCCAAATGTAATATGAGGTGTTTTTTTTCTAACAAACAAACAAATGAAAATGCGGCTGACTAAGACTCCTCTCACCGACTAACTGTTTAGTCAACTATTTGTAGGCAGCCCCATCAGAAACAATTATAGTCCCATCATTCTGAGGCAGTGACATGCAGTTGTGTGTTCATTACTGAGGAGAATGTGGGGAGAGCATTATTTCCTCAATGCATATCCTTGAAATTATATAAGGGGTATAGGTTTAAGCAACTACCTTGCATTTGGAAATCTCCAGACGACTGGTGGATGGCAAGATCTCAAGTCATCGATGACTGCTAAGCTAAAAACAAGGCCTACCTAGTCTGTTGCAGGCCACATTTTGGCATTTGTTGTGGCTCAAAATCATCCATAGAAAAGTTTCATGTCATCTTAAACTGGAGCATCTACAGATTAACTTGGTATAAACATCAGTCCCGGGTGATTCAAACATTTTATTGACAATAACGTAGTGATGGTGACACACACACAACTTGCTTTAAAGCTCTGAAGTCAGTCTGATGAAGTGTTCATCTTACTTTCTTTTTTTTTCCTCTTCTGCTTTTATCCAGCAGTTTCTGTTTCTGTTTTAAGGCTTTCCTTTGCTGAAGTCATTTTATATTCTTGCATGTACAGCACTTTGTATACTGGTTATTAACTCTCCTTCTGGTCTTCTTCCATTCTTTCCAGGGAGACAAAGCTGATATAAAGGCCATCATGGCACGCTTCCAGACGACTGGGGGGAGCACTGACGAGACCTCTTCCACACCGGCTGGACGGCCCAAACAATCCCTGTACCCCACCCTCTCCTCCGGCCCGGCTATACAGACAAAGAAACCTGTCTTGGAGAGCCTCTCAGGCAGTGCGATAAATGTTCCTCCTAAACCCAATTTTCTGAAAAACACGGTATCGACTAAAAGTGACACAGACGCCCATGAGCCAAACAAAGCTAAAGCGCTGGCTAGTAGATTTGGAAATGCACAGGAGGACAACACCAACAGCAAGCCTTTCATTGGTAAACATCACCTGACATCGAAGCCTCCTTTTTCACAGGCTCTTGAAGCTAAAGGTCCTGGACAGAAGCCTACTCCTTTCAACAAGCCCCCGCTCAGCTCCACCCTGTCTGATGCCAAACCTACCTTTCCAAAACCTCCGCCAGCTGGCACATCCAAACCCAGCTGGATTAAAGAGGACAGTGGTGGGGGTGCAGCCAACACCACACCACCCAAAGCACCTGTTTTACAACAAAAACCGAGCAGCAGTGTTTTAAAGTTACTTCAGCAAAATGAGGAGACGGCAGGAGCTAACCCAGACACCGCGAACAAACCTCCACCTCCAGTGAACTCCACTTTTAAGCCCACATCCAATTTCAAAGCCGCTCAGAATATGTTCAACAAGGAGAAGGACAAAACGGAGCAGTCTGATAGTGTTGTGAAAGCAGACGTAACCAACAAACCACCACTCACTGCTACTAACTCCACTGCCCCTCCCAAACCTCCAGCAAATAAAAAACCCAGCTTCAAGAAGCCGCCAAAGCCCTCTCCTCAGGCCAGTGGCAATAACAGCGATGCCACTTCAGGCCCCAAGCGTAACCCCCTCCCCAACAGTTTAGCTTTGGGCCCTCCCCCTGCCAAGCCCAACAGACCCCCCAAAGTCAACCTGGAGAACTTTAAAAGAGGTGCTGAGGCCTCAGATGATGGTAAGTTTTGTTGATTCAAAGTGACACCACAGACCCATGAACAGAACTACTGATTATGAGATGTATAATCAATTCAGTGTGTGAATATCAGTGTGAGATTAGATGAAATCAATCATCAGTATGGTGCAATTCATTACAAAGTTGCTTGCATTTTAAAGTGTAGTCACAGGCTCAACTAAAATAATAACCATTAACTGTAACTCAGAGGCTTGTGATCACACTCTTAGGCTCGAGATAAACTCAAGCGAGTATCTTCATTTAGATGTAGCACACAGTTCCTACTTCTACTTTTGCAGGCTGAAAAGAGCTCTGTTGTTGATTATTTATCCGCCTAATTTCAGTCTTGTTGGGGGTTCCTACACTGGCATTGCTGGACTGATTGTGGACTTTAAAGGCAGATTCTGATATTTGACTTGTTCTGTTCTGTTCCTGTTCTTGTTCTGTTCCGTTTTAGGAACAAATATAAAGTAACTTAGTATTCCTCCACCAGAAATATATTCCTTAAAGTATGGAGAAATCTTTGAAACAGCATTTTGACCCTCATGAGGGCAGAAAAAAACTGACAGAAAATCTTTTTTAACAATTAAACTAAACACATGTAAAAGAAAAAGAATAAGACAAGACAATCCAATAATCTTACAGCTGAGTGGAGAGGTGATCAGTCATGATACCATAACACTATGCTCACTACCTCTTTTGATACCATTGTAATAAGAAAATTGAGTTCTAGCCACACAAAATATGATTTTTTTTTTATTAACAACCTGCACACAGTGCTAGTGCTGACAAAGTCACTTAACATTGTCTGGATTTGCTGCAAGTCAAATTTCAAGCAGGATAATAAAGACTGAACTGAACTGAGGTCTTGAATGAGCACTTTGGTAGTTTTTATACAAATAATTAACAGGTATTTTATTGTTTGTGGTACTGAAAGAGTTCCTTAAAGTTCCTGATCAAAAATGTCTTAGGGGGGTGGGCTTTTGGGGTGGGGTTTATAGACTAATGGCGTATTTCTAAAGTCTTCAGTGTAGGGTTCTGTAATCTTTTGGATACATAATTTGTCCTCAGGTCCCTGCTTCAAAAGAGATATTGACTTAACCACCCTATTGCAGGCTGAGAGAGGGGGGGGGGGGGGGGGGGGGGGGGTTCTGGCAGTCAGACAAGACACATGTGGCCCCACAGGCAGGAATACTTGAACTAGCCTATATCTGGCTGCATTTACATGATTTGTTTTCCATTCAATATGAGATGTCACTGAACCTCTCCCTGCCCCCAATCATTGTGCAACAAACACAGCAAATCAAACACAGCATAAGCATCATTTCTTTCCAAATAAACAAGCACAAAACTTAAGATAATCAATGCTCTCTCTAAGCTATGCCAGGTGCTTGCTATCAGGAGGTTTCAGTAACAGAGGGCAGCAAACATTCTGCAGGCCTGATAACATAGGGGTTCCTCTTATTTTGTTGTCTCAAGTGCATTTCCTTTCTATCACTAGCAGAGCTACTTTGGACAGACTGTGAAAGTTTTTCAGAGGTGTGAAAAAGACTTCACAAGTTGGTGTGGTTTCAGTCACTTTACCAATGAGTAGTCTGCAGTTTACTTTGGTTTGTCTGACCAACACAAACAACTGTTGTTTATGCATTGCAGCATGCACAATAGTAAAGGTCCATTTATTCCAACCATGTTAAGATATGTTTATGCAACATTTGAATTTGCATTTAGTATGTTCTGTACAAAATTAGTGCGAGTTAAACAAAAGCTTCTGTTGTACAGCTCAGTTCAGAGCTTCAGATAAGAGACCTAAGTCACAGAAACACAGTTTGTTCCTCTATTTGGTTCCCTGTCCAGTTTCTCTTTTCTCCTCCCCCCTCGCTTGACATGCTCACAGCTGAGTTTGCTTCATCACATGGGGAAGTAAGTTACAGCAAACAGGGATAGTTTCGAGTGAGAGGCTCTGTTTTTGGACACATTCCTGATCTGAACTCATTTCCAGTCAGAGGTGAAGGAGAGACTGTTGACTGTCATGCATACTAAAACATGAGCAAACACTGAAGACCAGAAATAACAGTTTTGATGTTGTCACTTCATTTGAGTATTTAGAGATTTTTGTCCTTTAAATTTTAATCAAAGTTTGTGATTTTTTTAAAGGAGCCACACTGTTACCTCCATAAGTCATTCATATAGTTTCCATGCTATGTGCTCTCCCACTTTCTCATTATCTTATGCACTCTGCTAAGTGCTAAGTGTGGTCGGATGACTTGCCCGTTTAACAGCTTCCTTAATTTACAGAGTTCTATACCTGTATGACAGCATGCTGTGTGTCATGTCTTTTTAATTGCTTTTTGCACAAGCAGGTCAGTTAAGGACCATAACCAGTTTACTCTGGATAAAAAAATAATGTCCTAAGAACTACTTTTCAAAGAACTAAAAGGTCCATTCAGCCCGTTGTTGTCTGTGTTTCCACTACGGTCTAAAGACCAGCAAAGATTAAGCAAATGAGTGCACTGACGTATGAAAAAGCAACGCCTGTTTTCAAACGTGCTTTTTCTGTGTGACCATACAACAACCATATCAATATAACAGTAAAATATACAACATATCTGTCACATGTAGCAGTGTCACAGTTTCAAAATTAAATCCCAAATTGATCAAAATGAGCTTTGAATTTCAATAATTAAATCACAACAGAATCTGTGATTCTCCCAGTATGTTTTTTTTTTTTGATACTTAGGCATCCAACATACCCCATACACTCTAAAGATGACATTTTTCTTTTTCACAGAAAATATAAAAAATGTAAAAAATTAATCAATTAAGTTCTCAGAGCATAAAAGCAATGATCAGTTGAGCTTTATAAACCAAGGCTCACTAGTCTAACAACAGCATCGCTGATAGTGCAAAAAAAAAGTTTAAATAAAAAAAATCAAACCGTGACCTTAAAATTTAAAGTCGAATCAAATCGTGGGTTTAAAGACTTGTGACAAGCCTACTCGTAGGCTTCTCTCTGTAACTCAATATTGACATGTCGAAGCACAATGAACAACAATCAAACTGATTTGCTCCAGATTTTTAAAAATGGTGACTGAGATAAAATGCTGTGAGTACTCAACTAATCAGAAATGTTCAGCACTGCAAGCCCCACCCCCAAAATTTCTTGTAATTTTGGAAAGTACTAGTTCCCGAGCAGGGAGTTTTTGGGCATGAAATAAAGTCCCAATTTAGACCCTGGTCCCTGCAGTGGAAACACACTGAATTCCTCCAAAGTTGCTTGTCCCCGCAGTGGAAATGTTCATAGTAGAATATGTACTACATATGTGAGACAATCACTGAAGGGCAATGGTAAAGACACTTAAATTCTCTATTTTAATACCATGTGTTTTTGCTACAGGTCCAGCCACCTTTAAGAAACCCAACATCCCGGCTCCTCTGTCCTCTCACCCCAGTAATCATAGCAACCACATGCCCCCGTCTCAACCCCCTCAGCCTGCACTGCCTAGTCTGCCCCCACGACATCCTGGAAGCATGTAAGTCACACATTCACGCACACACAAACACACTTACAAGCCAGGCTCAAAATTAGCACCAGCCACCAGACAACTGCTGGTAAAATATGCGAGTGGCTGGTAGATGTGCTCCACTTCACCAGCCAAAAATACAAGACTAATCTCTTGAGTGGCTGGTAAAATCTGAACATTCATCATCAGTCAGTGGGAAAAAAAGTGTAAACACCCTGCTTACAAATGATTAATACTGTATGTTTTCTGGATAAATCTACTTCAGTTAACAAAAGGTAAATCCTGACTGTGCTTTTCAGGATCCAGCAAGAAGACTTCTATGACGACGTTGATGAATTCAGCAGCTCTCCTCCTCCTCTACCACCATCAGGTTCACTAATGGTCACTGTTTGATCAGATATGATGCATTATGACTAATATGTTGCAGGCGGTTTATGTTTTTAACACCACAGGAAGACAGAAGAGTCCTATGTGGTGCTGAACCTTGTACCGTATTTATAAACTAGATGAGACAAACTAAAGGATCTATATTAGTCGTCTTATTTTAGCTGTCTGTCTTGCTGTTAACGTTTCTTTACTGACTTTGAGGTAGGTTTTTTTTTGGTCATCTGCTTAATCTGTCATACTGTTGTCTTGTTTAGTTGTCACTGTCTGACACAAATGTAACAAAAAGAGATCAAGAGATAAAACGTTTGAGCAACTCCATGTGACTGTTACTAAAACAGTAAAAATAGTCTGATCTCAGTGTGAGTCAGATCATGATGATCGCGGCTATTTCAAAAGGATCAAATTCTCTTGTAATGTTGATTCATTGTTCCTCCTCAGGTCACCCGAGTCAGAGGGCAAAGGTGAGACAAGCTGAATTACTTTCACTTACATAAATGCACATTTGCACATGCAGATGCAACACACATGCATGATCATAAAGACCCTAGAGGTGTTCAGTACATGTGTACTGTGGATCCTGACTCAGAGCATTTTAAACTCAAACTGAAACAGTTTTTGAAGATGGATCAGTCATACAGTCATGAATAATCTGACACTCCTTTTTTGTCTTTTATGCCGCTTGAGTGTTATAGTTTGCACCTCGTATTGTTCAGTGTTTTTAAATGTACACATTTATTGTTAAGTTTGTTTTGTTATAAATGCTGTGGTGTGCGGCATGGCTTTATGCTACATACTCATCCCTTTACAAATAAACATTAATTAGCTAAGTAAATAACTAAGTAAATAAATGAAGAAATCTTTACGGATGAATTTTCAAAGTGAACTGACTATACTAAAACACATTTGAGTCAATGATTGGATCAGCATCTAGTTTTCATTCATGATTTCTCTTGCCCAGGACGAAGCTGATGATGATGACGGAGAGACGTATGAGGATCTTGATGAACGATGGTGAGAGAATGTCCTTTGTTAAATTTTTGCCTGTTTATTCCTAGAGCTGCAACAATTAGCCCATTAATTGATTATTTTCAACAGTCCAATTAATCCTCAATTATTTTCAAAGAATTTTGATTTTTAAAGAAAAAATGAAAAAAAAAAAATCTCTGATTTCAGCTTCTTAACTGTAAATATTTCCTGGTTTCTTTACTCTTACTCTTCTATGACAGTAAACTGAATATTTTGAACTGACTTTGGGTTGTGGACAAAGCAAGACATTTGAGGACATTTTTCACAATTTTTGGACCAAACAACTAATGGATTAATTGAGGAAATGATCAACAGAGTAGTCAGGAATTCAAATAATTGTTAGTTGCAGCTTTTTATCCCACAGTTGACTGATTCTGTCATGTCTTTAATTCTGGTTTAGATTCCATCTTATTTGTTCATAGATGGACTCATGAAGTGCTTTACTCCATGTTTATGTATATTTAAACGCTCTAGCACAAACTAAATTTGTCTCTGAACTCTTCACTGATTAATATGGTAACATGGGATGGGTAATATGGGTTTTAATCCCAGTTCAGCTACCTCTACCTCATGTCTACCTCTACCAGCACTGCACTCTGGTGGTTGTTTTCAAACACTACAAGAAGTCATCCATTCTCACTTGGTTGTACTTTCAATCTAAGAAAATGGACAAGCAAATAAATGTTCTCCTTCCCTCAGGGAGTCATTTTTAAATACAGGCTGAAACAACTTTTAAAATGGAAATCAGGCATGTAGTTAGTGGTAATTTGGTGTACTTCCTCAGGAATTTATCTACTTGAAAAACTGCAAATAAATGCAAATAAATAAACTGGACATTTTTAAGCTAGTGTTGACATTTCTGTGAGGGACTTCATCACTCTTTCAGCCTATTTGTTAAATAGTAAAAATGTGTTTTTTGGAGTGTCTTACCAGGGTGAACATCAGGACAACAGGGTAAACATTTGACATTTGTTGGTTTTCATAGGTGTTACCTTCAATAGCTCAGTGTCAAAGCCTCGATTTCTCCCAGTTTTGGGATATGTTGGAGAGATAATTTAAGTACAAATTTAACAGTTTTGCACAAATCTATATCACTCAAAAGTTTCAAAAGAAGGGATGTCTGTTCAATGCATCTCTCACTGTAGGCATACTTAGGGACCGTTGTAAAAGTGCACCACAACCATAATTTTTCTATTTGTCAACATGTGTATCTCAAACCACTGCCAGTACAGAGTGACAGCCATCAAACAACAAAAATTAATCTAACTTCACTCAGTGAGCGACTTGTGGTCTGCCACTGAGAAAGCCACATCTTGCAAGTAAAATTTGTTTATCTATCAAATCTTTCACAACTAACAATTCATTGCCTATTTCTGAATCTCTGGTGCTTCCTCTCTCACTCTTTAAAGGGAAGCGGTGGAACAAAAAGACAAGAAAGACGAGAAGGAGGAGAAAAAACGACTGGAGGCTGAGAAGAAGGAGCAGAAGGAACGTGAGAAGAAGGAACAAGATGCCAGGAAGAAATTCAAAGTGAGTAAACAAAGCAGGAACTCTCAGCTACACCTACTTCAACACCTTGAAGGAACAGTTTGGGAAACAGAAGATCATTCCACTCTCATGTCTGTGCGCTAATTGTGAAGATAGACCCAGCAGGTACTTAGCTTAGCTTAGCATAAAGACTAGAAGCAGGGGTAAACTGCTAGCCTGGCTCTATTCACATGTAAAAGTCCATCTATCAACATTTCTAAAGGTCATAATTCACATTTTAAACCTTGTTTGCTCAATCCGAACACAGAAATGTAATGTTTTTCGAGGAGTTTGCGTTTCCACCCTTCATGCTAAGCTAACTGATAAATTAGCCGTCGTCGCACAAGTGTTATTTTTATCAGACAGATAAGAAACTGTGACTTTTGTGGCCCAACTACAAAGTGACAAACTTCTTGTTCTACTTAAAACGTGATAAATAAATGCAATAATCTTTTGTCTGTGTGTGCTTGGTTGTGTGTGTGTTTTAGTTGGTCGGTCCCTTGGAGGCTATCCACCAAGGGAAGGCTCGTGTGGATTGCCGAGGCAGCAAGACTGACCTTGCTCTTAAGCAGGGAGACTGTCTGGACATCATCCGTGTCCAGGGCAACCCAGAGGGAAAATGGTTGGGAAGGACACAAGATGGATCCAGTAAGTTATCCCTCATTTGTCTGGTTTTCTTCACTTATTTTTGCCTTTGCTTGTCATCTTTCATGTCTTCCAGTCCCATCTGTAAATACAGGATATGACTATTTATTACATCTCTTAAGCACATTTTTGATACATTTTCATTTTTATTTTGTTAGAGCAAAATAGAGCAAATATACAATAAATTATATCCAGAATTCTAATCAGGGACAGCGAATCAAATCATTATCTCACTTTGCTCTTTGTTTCCAACAGTTGGTTATGTGAAGACCACTTCAGTGGAAATTGACTTTAACACTCTGAAGAATCGTAAAGCTCAACAGGTGTACGACCCTGAGGTTTATGATGACATTGATGTGGCTCCTGATAACAGGTAACAAGAATGTCAATTATATATTAACTCCATATCATTTAGTTACACAGATAAGTTGCACTTTTTGGAGAACGGAGACAAGTGAAATGGCTGGAACCACCAGTGCCAGAAAATGTTCTCTCATTATAAACTGCCAATAAGAAAACCTCACATTAAAATCACATCTTTTCAGTTGTGTATATCAAATGGCTCTCAGTACTGGAATGCCCATAAATATGAGACATACTCAGAAAGCTTTATTAGGACACTGCAATGCAGTGTTTTGTTCCAGGTTTGATCCAAAAACTTTGAAAGTTTGTCCTTTTGGGAACTATCTTAATTCTTTTTCTTACCAAGAGTTACACAAATATATGGGGCACAGATGCAGTGTTACCCGTCCACTGCAAAATGGCAGCGCGCATCCATTATAGTCATATGAAGCTGCTACACTGACCGCAGAAGCCATGTGCACCCACTCGTTAACATGGCTAGTCTGTTTTTTTCTTTGCGTGGCTATGTGGCCTCTAACAAGTAAAAATTATATAGATTTGTGTTTAAAAAAAACAAAAAAAATTTGTTTAAAAATTATTAGAATAAATGCCCTATTGTACTGGAGGCAATGCAGTGCTGCAGAGCAAGTGAAAACACTCACATAACATTGTAGAAAAAAAATAATTAATTCATAAGAGTTTTACTTTCGGATCCTGTTTACCTCATGTAAGACGTCTCAAATCTATAGTGAGAAATGAAAGATTAATAAATTATTTAATGTTGATATTAATTTATTCTTTTTCTACAGTGGAATGAAAGGACCAGGGGGTATGTTTAAAATCCTACTATATTACAATTAATTTCATTATATCCAGTTACAATCTTTCCATTCTGAAAATGTAAAGATTGTTTTACTGATAAAACAAGTCACTAATTACATGATGAATTTGCTTTTGTCCTGCAGTTGTCCTACCCCCACTACCAGGAGGAGAGGGAGGAGAAATATATGATGATGTACTTGATCCAAACCTGGAAGTCAGGTAGGAACTGATTTATTTATTTACAAGAGACGGATAAATTAGTGTTTCAGTACAATATGTTTGAAGTATTTTAAGAAGAACAAAGATAGAATATGAAAGTTAAATGGAGATGGGAAAGGTTCAAAAATGAAAAAGAAAAAGAAACACAGGTCTTTTCATCCTCGGTTGGCTCTCTAGTCCCACGGACCCCAGGTCTTCTTTGAAGCCCCGTGGCTTCCTGCGGATGTTTGACCGAAACAGACGTCCTGCCAGCACTAAAGTGTAAAATACACTCAGTAGTAAGACTGACTACAGATCTACTGTCCACTGTTTTTAATCCCTAAACTTTCAGCTGTCACTTCCCTTTTAACAGCTCAACAATTTCTCTCAGAGTTGAATGTTGATTTTCTCCCCCGATCAGATCAACCACTTAACCCCTCACTGAATAACAATGAAGGATGTACCTTTACAGACTGAAATCTTAGTGTTGTTTCTGTGATTATAATCAGTGCAGCTAATTATCTGTGATTTTACTAACCTTCTTGAGTCATTTGCATGCCTGTAACTATATGACTTATTCAGAAAATCAAGCCATCATCTGCTAACACCGTCACAAGCATGTTTTAACAAGAATACTAATATCATGTTGTGTTGTAATTCATAAATATGATTAACAATCTGGGCTGCTTTGAATCATATTAACCCACTTTTAATTGATTATATAAATTATGTAACATTTTAATGTTTTTTTTCTTCTCTTGTGCCAGAGTGCCTCCACCAAGCCAGTTTACTGCAGAGGGGAATTCAGGTAACACTCACTGTGATCATACTACCACGTTTTAAATGGATATTTAATTTTAAGAAAAGTTTGTCAATATGTGTCCTTCCTTGTTGAATCTCTAGGCTGAGGTGAGGTGAGG
>JAJHUR010077075.1:0-18162 GCA_027495735.1 Lutjanus campechanus | reverse complement strand
AGACAACAGTAACTACAGAAAAAGTGAAGTTGACGACTTAGAGTAGATGACTAAAGGCTTCAGCTAACAACTACTAATCAACTAAGAAAATCTTTAGTCTGGTGCCGCCCTACTCTAAGACAGTCTAAAATGAATCTAGGCTAGGCTAGTTAGCATTTAGCTAGTTTATCTGTTACTTTTTTCTCCATTATGATTTAGTTAATGCTTTATTTAGGTAGTAATAAAAGTTATAAGACGATGGAGCATCAAAATTTATTTTCAATCACAGGAAACAAGTCAGAAAATGTTGGTAAATTAGTTTTAGCTGATGCTAGCTGTGGAGTGCAGTGTAGCCCTGCTGCAGTTTGGTTCATGTTGTTTTTTGTTTTTTGTTTTTTAAATGAAATGTCTTTGGCACAATCAAGAAAATAACAAAACTAACTGTTTTGGCCTTGTAAGGCAGAGCAGAAAGGCATAAATGATTATTGTGCCAAAACAAAACAAACAAAAAACTACTTTGGCACTCGGAGAGCGCAAACACCGCCACCGCCAATTGACCTGTCTCGCAATGTTAATGATGAAAAATAATTTGTGTATCCGCCCCGCGATTCGGATCCGTTCCAAAGTTTAATTTCTTCCTTGGCCCACAATGCACCCGCCCACCAAGTTTCATGAAAACCAGGCCAGAAGTTTTTTGCGTAATCCTGCTGACAAACAGATAAACACCGAAAACAACAACAAAAGAGTTTAAAAAATACAATGAGGTGGTGACAAATATCTGTCTATCTATCTATGTTGTAGTGGATCACTGTTTTTGTCTCTGTTACCACCGGTGGTACCTGACAGTGATGGGGGACGATGCCACATTTGGCCGGTTGCCACGGCAACAGCAGGAGTTACTCACTCCTCCGCGCGCGGCAGCTGCCCTCTGTTTGGCCCGCGGATATTATTGTGTGTCTCCACTCCCACGTATTACATCTGCAATTCACTCCCGAGCGAAGAGGCAAAGTGCAGCGGCGGTGGCATAAATAGCGACGGAGTTACCTAACGTGATTTGTGATTCGCAGAGAGGGACGATATTAGTGTCATAAAAGTCAACGTTAAGACGCCACCGCGGGTATTAAAGTCAGATTTACCCGGAATAAAAAAAACAGATGTGGCTATTTTATCCTTCACCCGACAGAAACAGTCTGCAGAGTTCACACTGCATTTAATATGTACATGTCAATATACAGATACACTCTGAGAAAGAAGGGTTCCAACAGGGTTCCTTCTGAAGGGCTGAGGTTCTCACCAGAAACATTTGCCTCTGAAGAGGGTTAATCAAGGGTTCTTTGTAAGACTAAGGGTTCCATTAAGAACTCTTTTTCTTCAAGGATTGTTTAAGTCCTTGAAGAACTTTTTCATCAAAGGTTCGTTCAACCTCTTTGGTTGGTTGACGACACAACCTTTGGAATATAAAGAGGTTCTCAATAGCACCCTTTAGGTGGGTTCTCGATAAAACTCTTGGAATATAAAAGGATTCTCTATAGAATCTCCCTCAGTGTGTTCTAGATAAAACCCTTGGAATATAAAAAAGTTCTCAATAGAACCCCCGGGTGGACCCTTCAAATATGAATGGGTTCTCTGTAGAATCCCTTCAATGTGTTCCAGTTAAAACCTTTAGAATATAAAAAGGTTCTCAGTAGAACCCCCTGGGTGGGTGCTTGATAAAACCCTTGGAATAGAAGAAGGTTCTAAATAGAACCCTCTGGTGGATTCTAGATTTAACACTTGGAATATGAAAAGGTTCTTCGCACAAACCCCTGGGTGGGTTCTTGATAAAACCCTTGGAATTTAAAACGGTTCTCTGTAGAATCTCCCTCAGTGTGTTCTAGATAAAACCCTTGGAATATAAAAAAGTTCTCAATAGAACCCCCGGGTGGACCCTTCAAATATCAATGGGTTCTCTGTAGAATCCCTTCAATGTGTTCTGGTTAAAACCTTTAGAATATAAAAAGGTTCTTAGTAGAACCCCCTGGGTGGACTCTAGATAAAACCCTTGGAAGATAAAAAGGTTCTCAATAGAACCCCCTGGGTGGGTGCTTGATAAAACCCTTGGAATTTAAAATGGTTCTCTGTAGAATTCCCCCAGTTTGTTCTAAAACCCTAGAATATAAAAAAGTTCTTGATAGAATCCTCTGACTGTGTTCTAAATAAAACCCTTGGAATATAAAGGTTCCCAGTAGAACCTTCTGAGTGGGTTCTTGATGGCACCCTTAGAAGATGGACAGGTTCTGGATAGAACCTTTCATAGGGGGTTCTTGGTGGAACCATTCACAGATGGTTCTAGGTATAACCTTTTATGTAGAACTCCCTGAAAGGCTTCTAAGCAGAAGCTTTCTAAAAGGTTCTAACAGGAGCCTAAAAGTGGTTCTCCTATGGGGACAAACTGAAGAACCCTTCATGGTTCTAATTAGAACCTTTATTTCTCAGAGTGCAGTGTGAGTGCCTTGGCTGTGCTTGACTGTCATGTTTTATTCAGAACCATATGGTCTAATTTAAAGTGTCGTTTGCAGTGATGGAGAGAACAGTCCACTTAGAACTCACGTCTCTATTTCAGGATACAGAACACAGAACCGCGTCGGCTGGCAAACCTCCATGTGAGCTGCAGGGGGCAGCCGATCATCACACCACACACAGGTCTGTTCTCACCTTGAACAAGACGTGTGCTGTGTTTGGGATTTTAGAACAGAGGGGAAGCTGTTGTTCCGTCTCCTCCCCTCCTGTGGGAATCTGTTCTGTTTGTTCCCAACCTGAGGTTCTCAACCTGTGACACAAATGTTACACTGGAGAGGAAGAAGACAGACACGGTGTGAGAGAAAATGATATTAGAGTCAGTCTGAACAGGAAGTTCTACACTCTTCAAAATAAAGGTACTAACTAGAACCATAAAGGACTCTTTGACTTTTCCCAGTAGGAGTTCGTGGTAGAACCTTTTATAAACGTTCAACTTAGAACTCTTTCAGAGTGCTACCTTGTACCCAACATAAAAGGTTATACCTAGAACCGTCCGTTAAAGGTTCCACCCAGAAACCATTGTGAGAGGTTCTAAAGGGAGTCTATCCATGGTGTAATGGTTCCATCCAGAACCCTCTGTGCAGGCTGTATCCAGAACCTTTCCACCTTCTAAGGGTGGCAACAAGAACCCAAGGGTTTTATCAAGAACACACCCTGGGGATTCTACTGTGAAATCTTTTTCTGTCCCAAGGGTGTGAACACACTGAGGGGGTTCTACCAAGAACCTTTTTAAATTTCAAGAGTTTTTATCTAGAACATACCCTGGGGTTCTACCAAAAACCTTTTATCCTCCAAAGCTTTTATCCAGAACACAGTAAGGAGATTCTACTAAGAACCTTTTCATATACCAAGCGTTTCATCTAGAACACATTGAGGGAGTTCTACTGAGAACCTTTTTATATTCCATGGGTTTTATCCAGAACCCACTCAGGGGGTTCTACAGAGATCCTTTTTCACATTACAGTGGAAACCTTTGACGAACTTTTGATGAAAGAGTTCTTCAAGGGTTTCAACAATCCTCGAAGAACTCTTTCTTCCAAAAAAGGGTTCTTTGGATGAAAAGACTTCTTAATGGAACCCGGAGTCTTACAAAGAACCCTTGACACACCCTTTCTTCAAAAAAGGGTTCTTCATAAGCAGAATGTTCTGGGTAGAATTTTAGCCCTTCAGGCAGAACCCTTTTGGAACCCTTCTTTCTAAGAGAGAGTGAAAGTGATCGGTGTCGGTGTGTAAAGATGAATAAGGAAGTGAAATGAGGCAGATTTATGAATCCTGTTTTTGGTTAATGATTGTTGGGGGAAAATGTACCAGCTGCCCTAAAAAACAATTAAAAAACAATAAAAACTACGTTTACAGCCCGGTAGAACAAATGGAACAAACTCTGGAACATTTTCTGCACCTTGAATCCAACTTTAATCTGCTTCTGTCAGCAGTCGAGGTGTAAAGTCTGGTGCAGATCTCGTGATTGAAAAGTTAAATCACAAGATCTCCTTTGGTTTCTGTCTCGTTTCAGGGTATGAAACAAAGGATAAGAGAGAACCCAAAAGTGACACTGACAGAACAGGCTGAATTTAAGGGAGTTTAATAGATGGTCAAGCAGACAAAGAGCAGGAATAACGTACTGGCAGTGATCTGATAACTTAAGTACTGCTGTAATCCATTATAAGGTGGAGGTCGATAATTCCAATCAGGTATTCTTGACTTCTAAATGCATCACAGACGGATTTAACAGAGCTGCACACTTTAACGGAGACTGGAGGAGAACGTCACAGCAGCAGGCTCACAGAGACTCTTATCAGAATGGAAATGACAAAGTTCTTACAGCACGTTTCAAAACACAAACATGTAGGACAAACTGATTAAAAGATCTTTTCTGACTTGGAATTCTGACTTGAGTGACGTTCCACTTTTCATTTTCCTCCCTGAGCTCTGAGTGCTGTGGATTGCAGCATAACTGGACGTTCTTTGAGCTCGTGAGGTAATTAAGAGCAGGTGTGCAGGTGGGTTCAGGGTCAGGTGACTGATATGAAACGTTGGAGAGTCTATAAGGGCAGCTAGTGGACAGGTGTGGGATGATAAAAGGTGTAAAGGTCCACAGAAATGTAGACGTTGAGAGGCTGAAGGCTGGGAAAGCGGCACAGATCAAGAAGGCTCAGGTCTCATTAATGAAGCATTATTGTGCAGAATTATTGTGTTGCAGCTGTCGATCTGCATCAGTACTGTTGGAGGTGGAGCTCGTTTGAACAACTTTATAACTTTGAAGCCACCGCTACTGCTTTATTATTGCTTTTTGCTGATTTTCATTGGTTATATTTGGGCTTTTCTGGTTGCTGCACCAGTGCTCTTCCATCTCTCCCTCTCGACTCCAGCCCTGCTCTCAGCCCGTGTCTGCTCTCATTGGCTGCAGCTGCTGCATGGCTCCTCAAGTTGTCCCTTACATCTGTGTGGCCTTTGGCGAGGCACCACTGAGCTCTAACCAGGCTCTGGGTCACGTCACTGGACAGTTCTTATATAAAGATCCTCACTTACGGGGGCACGCAATGATTTGCCTCTGATTTGGGGACTTTAGTTATCAATATCCCAAATCTGCTGGCCGGTGGGAAATCTGGGCTAAAATTCGCATGAAACCAAAAGTCAACACTGACTTCTTTTTAATTTACATGTTAAATTAAGTTCCATTACATTATGTTATGCACGTTACATAGAATTTGTTGACTTACATAAGAAGTAGGGATGTAACAATATATTGAATATCTCAGTGTCTGAAGACCGTATCAGACTGTAACAGTTCATGAATTGTTTACATCTCTAGTTAAAAGGAAAAACAAATTTTATACAGACAAAAAAATGCTGTACAGGTGAGGTTTATTATGCAATAACAACATTTTTTCAAGTTGTGATTTTTCTTTGTTTTTGATAAATATTATGTTGTAGATTTTTTTAAACAAGGGTTTATCGTATTGTGACTTTTTGGTTTTGTTATATCCCTAATAAGTAGCATACTTTAAAAAACCCAAACCAAGTTATTGTCTTAATCCTGACCAGGTAGTTTTTCTACCTTTATTTTGAAAGTCTACCTTATTATTGCTAACTGGACCTGTACTTGCAGAACTAAGGTGAGAACAGAAAAAGTTTGAGAACAACTTGTTTAAAGGAAGATGCAACAGGACAGAGTGTTTTCCCCTTAATGGAGAATAGTAATATGTGGAGCCAGACCTTTCTTCAGTGCTGACACAGCGCTGTGGAGAGAGGTCTGGCTATACAAGACTAATAAATGTATGACAAATAAATTTATAGAATTATAGATTTATGAGCAAGCAAGTGAATTAGTCTGCAGCGGTCCACAAAAATGCAGAGGTTCTGAAGCTGCAGAGGGAGACAGAGAGACAGAGCAGCGTCCTCGTGACCATATTTAATATTAACATGAATCAAATTACACCAAATTACTGTATAATGTGAAAGAGGCTGCTTGCAGTGACACACCCAGAGATTTCTCATCAACTCTGCAGCTTTATGGAGCATTTAGCCTCCATAAAGTGGTTCCCATAAAGTGGGAGTTTGTAAGAAGTTCAAACCAGCGTAGAGAAACTTTTGTTTTTGTTTAGCAAGACTCACGAAAAAGCTCCACCTCTTAACCAGATGAGCATTGATTCATAATCAAACCGTGTGGAGCTGCTGCTGCTGCTGCTGCTGGGATAAAACGCCTGTGCTGCTTCCTGGCATCGCTGCTGAGCTGCAGCAGTGTTGCGTCTTTGGCTAAAGTCCAGCCTGCGACTTCACGTCTGCTCTCGTGTCTCGCTGCACGTTCACACAGCTGAAAACAAACACATCTGCACCTCACAGCACCGCCGGGAACATGCCACACCCTCTTCTCACTGCTGACACACTTCTTATGTGTAAAGATAGAAAGGCTGCACCACTGCGGCACACACAAGACACAGAGGAGGACTTTTTTTTTTTTACATTATCCTGTCTTGTTATTTTAGCTCACACATTTTTATCCACACTAGTGACATGGTCACTTTGGTCCAGACTGAAATATCTCAATGAATATTGTACGACTTGCTGTGAAATCAGTGACTCCATGACTTTTGTTCTTGCACCACCGAGATGTTTTTACTTAAATATCTCAACAGCTGTTGGACTGATGAGCCTGAAACTGAGTACAAACGTTCATGGTATCACCACCGGGTCAAAACTTTAATTTGTCCATCTCTTAAATATAAAATAAAAATAAAATAGCTACAACTACAACTACCTCAACCTTCCCATTCCCATTAGCCTCAGCTGTACTTCATCAATGGTAATTTAGCAAATGTTAGCATGCTACCGTTGCTAAAATAAGATGACATTACTGTTCCTGTACCCTTAGCGCAGCTAGCGTGCCTGCAGACTCTTGTGGTTAGCATTCATGTTGTTTTTATTCCTCTGAACTGTCATGTTTGTAACTGCAGTTTGTACTTTTGCCTCTTAAATTTTAACAATATTTGGAGCGTTGACATTATTGCACATACAGAAACGTTTAAAACGACTGAAAGCAGACGTGATGATGATTAAAACATATTTTAAATGATAACGTGCAGCGTGAGCAGGTGATCATCTTTATCAGGTGTTGTATTCACCTCAGTGACTCAGCTATTACGCTGCCGTGCCTAAAGAATTCATCCTATTACACCCACCTGCAACCCATGCACAGTGAATTATAATGTTTAATCTTTATGACTTGGCTTGCCCGACCATCAGATTAACTGCAGCGTCTACATCGCAAGAAGTCACTTCAGCTTCTCCAGTTTGCAGAATCCATCATTTAAAAAGTGATGCGTTAATTTATGCTATGAATAATTAAGAAACTATATACAACTCCTTTGCATCTTGCACCTTTTATTTTTGAAAAATATATTTATTGAATATTTCATAGCATAAGTCAGTTTTTCTATGGCTAAACAGTTAGAAATACTTTTAAATGTCCAGCTGTAGGTGCCTCTGCGCTCTTCCAGGCAGTTGCAATACAGTGTTTAGCCTTCAGTGAGCATAAAATGACTTTCTTTTTATTTGCACCTGCCAGTCTTAACGTAGGTGGAAGTAGTGCATCTTTCACCTTACTTTGTGTCCAGATTATGCACCATTTAAACAGCAAAGTAGAGCTGCACACGCCGTAAATGCACTTGCACCATCCACTTTAGACTATGCACTTTAGATCGTCTTCGTAGAGCCCACTGTCTGCTGATTCACTCTTTTTCGCTCTGCTGTTTTATTGTGAGGAACTTTGTAACTTTATTTAGAAAAGCACTATATTAATAAAGTTTATTATTGTGTCTGTCGATCTATCCTGTTTCTTCCTTATGAAAGTTGAACCTTCATAAGAACCAGTGCTCTGTTAAAGTGGCACATGATGTTCTTTGCTGCCTCTAAATTTCTAATGTTTCTAAACTGTTTCTGCAGTCAGTCAGTCTATAAGTGTTGGTGTAATGTTTTCCAGCTGGTTGAGGTCTCTTCTTCTTGCATACTTTCTATTGTTAGCCAGATGTCAGCTGTCTCTGTGTGCAGATTATCAGTCAGAACAGACTCGCCTCCATGTTTCCACTTTGTGAGAGAAGCTGCTCGATGCATCCCATGACACAGTGACTCATACATACACCGCACGTACTCACATGGAAAATATAGATCACTTCACTCTCGTCGACTCAGCAGCGGCAGCCTGGATGCTGGAAGGAGCACAAATGAGATTCAGTGTTGTTTTCTCACTTTTTGGATCAAATTAGAGCAAAAATGATTCTGCACGTTCACAGTTTACACATTTTCATCACAATGTGTCATCTTGAATTCCCTCTGAATATCCTCCTCTATAATGCTTCGTCTAACAAACCCAGAACCTCATTTTCAGTCTGCTAATCATAAAATCTCCTCTGTGGGACAATTATGGTTAATCTCTAACTTAGAAAAAAAAAAGAGCTGAGAGGCAAAACTCGTTTCGTGCAGCTGCGAGCTTCAAAAACGGTGGTTTAAACAGTTGCAAGCACACTTGATCAACCAGTGACATTAAACGCTACAACGCTCACAGCCTGATGTTTCCTGGATCATCAGTAAGTGCTCTCTCTGGAGCAGAGACTCGAATCTTTCCACAATAATATAATATTTGCTGATATAACAGAGGAACAGATATAACAGAGGAAGCTGCCACCACTTTGCTTTCTGCTTTTGGCCATAAAAGAAAAAAACAGCTCAAAACGTTTTTTCAGCCAAACATTGATGAAACAGAGCAGCTGATATACACACAGCAAGAGCAACAAGTTTGCAGACTGGATGTCCGGCCTGGTTTGTCGTGTTTCCTGAGTATTTCATTTCGTAACAGTATTGTTTACACATAGTTCCAGATCTCAGGTTTATTCCTGAGAAGGAAGCAAATAACCTCATTGTCTTTTTCTTGGCTGCTCTCCATCATCTGCTGCTGCACCGTTTGAATGTTTAGGAAGGAGGTGCACTTGGACCGACTTGGATGGAAATGGTGACACAGAACAACAGGCTCTCATCCCAACTTGTTTTAAGATAAAGAAAAATATCTTAAAGTTGATGATATGGATCAATGTTTTCACTTTGCATCGATGATATTGAATCGATACATTGTTGCAGCTCTACCAAATTAACTTTATAAGTTGGTGAGATTGTCCCAGAGTGTTTTGTCAGAAGTAATTTTAAAGTTTTCATTGGTCAGATGAAGTATTTTGTACGTCTGTATGATGAATGTTTAGTTATTATGAGTCTCCTTTAAAACTGTGTCATGTTTTCTTATCACAAGGTTGAGCTCTCAGTCTAACCTGTGACTGTCACTGTGTAAACTGTATCTGCACCGCTGCAGGAGCGATTAGGCCGGCACCGAGCCAACACGCAGGTCACTGCCTCCTTGTCTCATATCGACTCTTTATAACCTTTAACTTCCTCAATGACAAACATGTGACATCACCAGCAGCCAATCAGAAAGACTGTAGCGATGCTGTAACAGGGTTTTATATTTTCAGAGCAAACTGACGCTTATTTAAACTGAGCATGTTGTAAAACTGTGAGTCTGTTAAAGCTGATGCTGATACAAATCTCTCTTTTTTTTCAGTTAAATATATCTTCTCTGTTTTATTTGTTCATTTAATTCTTTTATCTTACTTTATCATAGTGAATTACTTTTCTTTAACTGTTGACCTGAGTGATGTCTCGTATTTTAATCTCGATTTTTTCTTTGTTCAACCTTTTGTGACTTTGTTCTGAAAGAACAAAGTAAGAAAGTCCTTAAATTTAAATTCTTTCAGATAATTTCGAAAACAAACAAACATGGGCTCTAGATACGGCCTTTTGTGTTTTGCGGCCGCTGTAGGTTCTCCTGCACACTTGGTAAACGAGGTGTTTGCAATCTGCAAGCTCACCACTAGATGTCACTAAATCCTACACACTGGTCCTTTAATCAAATGCATAAATACAAAACAGGTTCATATTGTCAGTGAGGTAACAAACTGTATGTTCGTGTGGGAGCAGTAGGAAAAGTACTGCAGCCGTCAGTATCTTATCTGAACAAAGTGTAAATGTGAAGCCTGTTCTGTGCCTGCTGACAGAGTACATATAAGAGCAGATACGCTGCATGGACGCAGGCTGTTATCTTTCATTTTTCAGCAGTGAGGTAATAACACTCCTGCAGAGGTGACTGACTGTGTGGAGTCAAAGCGAGGAAGGTGATGATAATAAAATGACATCATGGTCTGAGGCGAAATGTTTCAACCTAAATGTCTTTTGACCTGCAAGTCGGCGTCAGCAGTGACCGACCGAGATGAAAGAAGCAGCTCTGACATTTTCAAACCCAGCACCAACTTCACCCGACTGTTAATATAAAAACCCTGAGATACAACTAACAGAATGAGCAGAACGCAACACAGTCTGAGCTCTGCAGAGCCCCACCTGCTATGACGTGATTCACTCCTTTAAACATATGTTCAGCACAAATACACATGAAGCCACAGTTTATAATAATACATCAACAACAACAACATGAAAAAGAGAAGTGCACAGTGCACATTACAGCAGCTACACTCCTTTGGATCATCTGGTGCCCTGGTTCATTTTCTTTTAGCGTGGTGATGCCGGTGTAACGTTAAATTTCTAAACTGCTTGAGAATGTAAACTGGTGGAATTTTTTTAGGATAATTTTGGATGAGCACAGATTAAAATACATTTTAGCCAAAAGAAAGACTTCACAGTGATGTTACATAACTTTCTAACACATGATTAGAGAGCATGTAGGAACTAAAACTCAGCTGAGAAACAACAGGAATGATTTTAGTTCTTTGGAGAAAATATTATCTGGTCTTCCCTCTGATGCCCTCCAGTTGCTCTGCCTCACCTCATTAAGTAGCTAACCACTTACTGACTCAAGGTCAAGGTTAACATTATTGTTACCTCGGGGTTCACATTCTGTCCTCCTGCCTGCCAGCACGGCCCAAGGGAGGGAGATGAACCCATATGATGCTTGCAGAAGAAGTCTCTTAATTTGTTCTTCCTCACTTTTTAGAAATAAAGTGGCTAAAAAGGTCTGAAGAGTGACTAAATCTGTTGGCAGAACTGGTTGTGCTATGTGGACGAGCGCTGGTTTCTGCCCCCTAGTTGTGCACGTATCTCTGTGATGACACCCGTCCATAAGACCGCTAACATTAGCTGCACGACTAACTGGTAGCAGTTAGCAGCAGCTAGCAATTAGCTACTCTGGCAATGATCAAAGCTATCTGTCCATCAGGACATGCACATGCTCTTGCAGAGGTCTGCATGTCTGCAGCTACGTAGTCTCACTCACTGGATGTACTCTGCTGGTATAAACCTGCCACTGGACAAATTGTTCCAGTCTGCATCACGGCTTCCACCAAAGTTCTTGGAAAACAAGAAGCTCTGAGCTGCAACCAACACTATAACAATGGCAGGTTAGCATCTTGTATGCTAATGGCATAAATGTAAACATGCTAACATCTGTTAGCCTTTCTTTTGCAGTGATATAGTCATTTAAATGTCAAAGCTCGCCTCCCGACATTTCCATGTCGGGAGGCGAGCTCCCTTTCTCCAACGCTGAGAGCAGAAGACAGAGGTCTGGCTATGCGATGTACTTTGACATCATGGGTCGTGGTGTACCTCAGCCTCTGGTGGCTGAAAAGTAGCAACACTGCAACAAAAAAATTAAAATTAAAAGACAAATCACAGACGAAATAAAAGTATTGTAGAAAAATCGACCTGGCACCTGATCTTAAGTCACAAGAGAGAGAACAATTTAAACCAGACATCACCAAAAAAAATTCTTTCCATGAAGAACAATAGAAATGCACAATGCATCACGTGAAATTCCTGCAGTAGAGGTATATATACATATATATATGAAAAGATGTGTGTACTATTACATAATAAAAATCGTGCCTGCTGAAGGTCATCCATCGTCAACTTTAGCAGCATGTTACTAAAAATGTATGAGAAGAATTTAATCTCCTGCCTGCTGTAAATCCTCTCAGAGCTCTGCTGGTTTGTGCAGAACACAGGATCCATTTTCAGAGCTGCAGAAACTGTAACAAAGACTCAGCTGACGGCTCAGTGACGTCAGAGCGAGGCAGAACAAAGCCTCGCCTCTGACCTCTGAGAAATCACCACTGATAACACACATCGACCGCAAGGCAGCCAGAGATACAAAGACGTACAGTACAGCGGCGCACACTCACACAGACGCTGCGCTCATCGGCAGGCGTCGACGCTTCCTGTCTGCAGTTTGGAGAGGAGAGATGATTTTTATCTGCCGATTAAAGAAAGAAAAGGTTGTCTAGTTCTGGATTATGATAATCAGGAGGAGATACTTGTATGTTTCCATCTCAGTACATTTTGTCACAACTTTATTTGTGATCTATGAAGCTGAGTGACTCTGTTGTTCTGACTCAGTGTTCTTCTGTTTAACTTCCTCTGTGGTTTTTTCTGGGGATCCACTTTTTAAAAATACACAAACCATTGTGAGCCAACTTTGTGCATAAATGCATATAAATTCCTGAACATTTTTACTGACATTTCTGCATCACCCTGCATTATCTTGATGCTTTATTGAAAACTTATATACATGTTAAAACTTTAGAAATAAATTCATTCAGGCTGAGTCAACAGGCAATCTCAGTGTTTTTATTTCCTCTCAACGGAACATTTTAGCCAAGGGACTTTAAAAGGACATTCCACCCCAACATGATAGTCCAGTGAAGGTCTTCAGTTCACAAAACGATCCTGGAGTTTCAGCAGAAAACAGGGTAGCAGCCTCATCCGGTATAATGGCAGTGAATGGTGACCACGGATAAAACGTTAAAAATAGCACACAAAACAAACACAAATCGTCTCCATCCTGCTTGTGTGGTGTGATCCAAGTGTCCGCGAGCCGCGACATTAAAATTTAACCACAAAAGACGCCGTTTACACCATGTTTTTAGTCGAAATGTCAACTGTAGCATGTAGCAGGTAGCATGTAAACATACTTTCACACATGCATCCATTAAGAGATTTACGAAGTCTCGCGATACATCGACGCCGTGTTTACATGCTACCTGGGAGTCTCAGATCTCTTTCAGTGTCTTAAAAAATGATCGGATTATTGAGTTCACTTAATGTGTTTTTGGGAAATATTTGTATCGTTCATTCTGTAAGACCAACAAAAACAAGGAACCAATCAGACCAAACACAGCGATGTGACGTGTGGACTAACTGTGCGTTCACACCGAATGTGAAGCGAATTTTCGCCTGGCGTTACTCGCGCGAATTTGGCCGTGTAGTTGTTGAATTTACCCACGTGAGTAAACAACTAGCGAATATTCGCCCAAAACAAAGGGGAGGGGCTACCAGCTACTTCACTGACGTCATCGTCTAGAATCTCAATGCTGATAGGCTGTCCAGACACAGCTTCATGCGAATATTTCGCCAAAGTTCAATTTTTTGAACTCGCGCGAATTCGCTTCGCGTCCGGTGTGAACGCACTGTAAGTGCATGTTCACATGCATGAGATCTGGCTTGAGAACAGGGCATAAAACGGTCTTAAAAAGTCTTTAACCTGCTCAAATGTGCAGAAACCCTAAAAATAAAAGAGCCTTTCTTTAAAAAGAAAAAACCCAAAACAACTTAATGTGTTGCTGCTGTCTGTAACCTGTTTTTAAAGATTTACCTCTTCAGAAGGAACCATTGAGCCTGGAGCCGAGAGCTGGTCTTTTTAAAGAAGAATTTTAAAATGTAAATGACAATCGTGAGGGTGTAAAATCAACGATCTGTTGATTTTACAAATCAAGACTGTCAAAATATATGTTTACATTTGAAAATTAAATTGAATTGTGACCTAAGATCAAAAGTCTCATTGAATCATGGATTTGGAAAAAGTTTTAGTGTAGAACATGAAAGAACCAGGTGGACTGTTTAATCTTTATTAAAGACAACTGTTTGTTTTGGATGTTTTTTTTTATTGATTTAGATTTTTGCAGCTGGAATCTGGAGAAATCTGAGCTGTTTTTAAACATGTCACACTGTGTCTTCTGGAGGTTTTTCTAGTCTGCTCCTCCTCTTCACCAAACTCCCCTCAAACACACACAGCAGCCCTCTTTTCCCAGAGACCATAATGGTCCCCAGTGTTCCCACTGCTGAGTGCCCATTCTCAGCCGTGGACTCCTGCCAACCGGTTCGTCCATTAAATGAAGACGAGCAGAGCGGCCCGCTGTAGTGAAACGCTGACCCGCCCCCTTCTCGTCCTACTTACGGGACGACCCCCACACCTCAGTGATAAAGACGACTGGCTCGCGTCCAAACTGTCGGTCGCAACCAGACGAGAGCGGAGTTTTAATGAGGCTGGTTCCCAGGGGGAGGACAACTGTGTCTGAACGCTCAATGGATGGTTGAAAAACAGCGTAACTACCCTTTAATTAAAAGTTTTATTTAACCGTCCATGTGTTCACTACATTATCTGACCCTTTTCTACCTTTTGTTCACTTTTCTTTAACGTATCCTCATTTATAATCATGTTTGACCGACATGTTATATCACATATGTTTTGTAAATGTGCATTTTTGTTTTGTTACCATGTCAACCGAGTCAACCGGCTGCTGTTGTGCTCTTGGAGATCTTCATAAACAAACAAACAAACAAACAAATGCATACCTTTTAAGCAATTTAAATTTCACCATCATGCAGCCTCTTTTGACCTTAATGTGGTGGAAAAAGTGCACATTTTCACACATTAACTGTTAAATAATACATAAACAATAAGGCGATAAGTTGATTGGTGGACAGAAAAAAGATTTACATCAGATTTTATGATTAGCCTCCAGCTCGTTGAGGCTATATTCAGACACAGCAGTGCTTTGTGCTAAATGCTAATATCAGCATGCTAACATGCTGATATTTATCAGGTATAATCTCAATAAACAGACAAAATCTGTTGGCAAAAGGGACCAGATTTGGGTATCAGAAGTGTTCTGGTTTCCATTTGTAGGTCGTGTAGTTTTCATGTGTGAACAGACTTTGGTTGCATTCAGTTAACAGTTTGTGTGAAGAGCAAAAGAGACAAAAATGGAATCTCAGAAGTCACTGGCTGTCGTCTGACAATGATGTAACTTTTTAAAAGCTTTTTTAACAGAATATCTGCATTTATATGCAGATATCTTTAGATACCGACGACATTCTCATGTCTTAAGTTGCTAATCTGTCTGTAAACAATCAGTGAAGCAGGGAAGAGGAAGTCTCAGCCCTGATATCCTGCTGCACCAGAAGCCCTGAAACGTTGGCTGTTGCCTCCAGAGGCTAAACCTTCGACAGATGACAGCCAGTCTCAGATAGTTTCAACATCTTTTATTTTGCTTATTAGGATGCTAACATTTGCTAATTAGCACTAAACACAAAATACACCATTATATGGTGACAAGAGGTCAGACAACTTTTTATTTTTATTCCCTACATTTATATCTGTACTTTCTACTCCTTATATTTTCAAAACAGGCCCGTTAATTGAGTTTTAATGTATCTGATTAATTAGTTTTTATTTTGCATTATTGTGTCTCCGTCCAAACATCAAGACCGAACACAGCATGCAAGAAAATGTGGTTGGTCAGTAATGCTTAAATACAGAAACCAGATAACAGATAACAAAATCTCATCTCTTGCCTACAGATTCTGTATTTATAAGCAGATTATATCGACCTGATGAGGGAAAGTGAAAGGAAGTCATTACAGTTAAAAGTCTTAAATGTCCAGAGTTTCATGGCAATCCATCCAACAGTTGTTGAGATAAATAATTTCAAAACACAACATTTCAACGTCATGGTAGGACTATAGAGGAAAAACCAGGATCACCAAATCTGGAATCATCCATCCTCTGGAGACCATGAATACCTGCACAAAATTTAATTAAAATCCATCCAACAGTTGTTGAGATATTTCAATCGGCACCAAAGAGGAGGATCCACAAACTTGATTTAGTTTTGCTGCTAAAGAGGCTGAAAATGCAAAATATTTGCCTGTTCCAGTTTATTAAATGTGAGGTTTTCTGTCGTGTGTCATTTTTAATTAATTAATTAATCAAATTTGGGAAATTGTGATAAACATGTTTCTCTAATATATTCTACAAATATTTGTAGATTGAAGCATTAATTACAACATAAACAGCAGTTGCAGCCTGACCGATGAGGTTGTGACTTCCTGTGATGGAAAGTAAATAAATTATTCATTAATCAACACATGGTGCTCAAACCAAGACAATCTTATCATTTGATCCCGACAGAGGGCCGGATACTATAATTTCCTTCAGATCTGCTGTGTAATTATGAAACATGGTGGCATCTTTTGTGTTTCCGTGGCAGGACGGAGTGACATCGGCTTTCCATCCCCAAAAAACGATCGATAGTAATTTAGGAAACACTTGGAACCGATTCAAACAAGCTTCTGATCAATATTTCATGCAGTAATTAGACTCAGAGGAGGCCTGTGGCTTTTAATACTCTGCAGGGTGGAAACATTCGTCCCTCACTGACCAGCACAGCGAGAAAAACCGGGTCACAGACATTTTTATTACTGCTGAACATGACGAGATTAACAGCATGTTTCTATCAGACGGCAGAGACGCTTTCTTTGTTTTATGGTGTCACTGTGATGTAAAAAGCTCCCATATTGTCTTGAGTCACCAGATCGAAAACACCGAGAAAACAACAAGCAGAGCAAAGCAAGAGATGCAGTAATTCAGTCCACCTGCACCAAGTAACAGCTCTACATTTCATTTCAAATTTGATTTATTCTCTGAAGAGTTTTCTGTGGAGCTCGATAGTTGACCTGCATGTTTATTTTCTTACCTTCAATCGAAGTTAGAATCCTGAGAATTAAATCCTTCACTCAAGTAAAAGTACTGATACCACTGTGAAAATATTCAACGACAAGTAAAAGCTTTTAATTCTAGAGATTATTTTTTGGTGCACGAGCTGCAGAGGACTGACAGCCTCAGTACCAGAGGTGTAAAGTACTGAAAACCTGCACTCAAGTACAAGTACTGTTTCATTGTTAAAATATTACTTAATTACAAGTAACAGTACTGGTACTTAAGTAAAAATATAAAGTATTAATCTCAAAAACTAAGTATTAGTTACTTTTAACTGTTGATGTCACACATCAACTCTCCAAACTAAGGTTGCAAATTTTGTGTGTTTTCCTGAACCAGTAGTTGAAAACGAGAACAATTGATTAATAATTTATAAGACAAAAAGCACGTTTTATTTTGTTTTTAGTTTCTGTGTCGTCGTTCTCATTGGTCCGTTTGTGATCAGATCACCTGATTGGCTACTAAAATACAGATGAAAATGAAATTATTTCAAATTGTACTCAACTAAGTAGATTACATAGTGTAATACATACTTAAGTACGAGTAAAAACTTGAGAATTTACTCATAAAAGTACAAGTACCCCAAAATACTACATAATTACAGTAATTTGAGTATTTGTAATTAGTTACTTCTACCCTGCTCAGCACCAAACAGCCAACACACACAGTCAGAGACGAGCTGGTGAACATCATGAAGCATTTCTGCTGCTCATGAGCGAGATATTTTTTCTCAGGAAACCAAAAACAGAGCTAATAAATAAATAAATAAATAAATAGTTAACTTTCTTCAGGCGGGCAGAAACAAGACTCCAAGTGAACGTTTAAGTTGCTCTGCGTCGGCTGCGTGTGTAAAAATGTCGTGTTTACAAACTTGTTTCTGTTGCCAAGTGACCAAAAAATCAATTATTACAGGATCAAGTTGTATAATTTCCACTAAACATGTAACCTGAGATAATTTGTTCTTGTGCGCTGAGTTCTGTGTTGATCAATATAGATGATCTATTGCCAAATTACTTATTTTTCATTTGTGAGAAGGAGTGTCTCGAGTTTTGGGTTCTGGTCACAAACTTGCTGCGACTAGTTTGGGTTTTGTTGGGTCTTAAATGTTATGAATCATGTTTGTGCAGAACTTTAGTCATAAAACTCATTAAGATTTATCCTCAGGAGACCATAAACACTTAACTAAAGTTTGTTGTAATCAGGCCAGTAGTTGTTTTCTCCATCCTGAAGCCCTTCAT
>JAJHUR010077074.1:6799-30057 GCA_027495735.1 Lutjanus campechanus | reverse complement strand
AGCTGTGTATAATGATCTAATGTATGTATATACATAGAACAGTAGCTTACTGTATAAGTTTGAAGATTTTAATCTTATTACCATTATCATTACTATTATCATTATTATTACATTACATAACTATGGTGATGATTACAGACAGATCAAAGCCAAGTGCATTTTTAAAATAATTTAACCCTAACTCCACCATTTTTTTCTTTTTTGCTGATCCAAAAATGATCCGATCCGTGACTTAAAACCGTGATACAATGATACGAAACTTGTTTTGAACAATTTCTTTGTCATCTGCAAATTGATTTTAGGTAGGGGGTGAAAAAAATCGATTTAAATCGTGAATCAGGATTTTTTGTGAAAAAATCGGAGATTTTTTTTTTAGGCCATATCGCCCAGCCCTACCTTCTCTCATTACTCTTCTCATCTCACAGCATTAATAATGAGGTTGATTTCTGTACTCGTCCTTCAGGTTAGCGATTTGTCCTTCCATGATTCCCTGGCAACCTTCGTAGCCATTCTCATTGCTCGACAGTGCCTCCTCCTAGAAGACCTGGTTCGCTGTGTGGCCATTCCTTCCCTCCTCAATGCAGGTAAGGATTGTTTCATCTCAAACGTCCTGCTACGCCAAATTTGAAATCAGTGAAAAACGAAGGGTTATCAGATCATTACAGTAACTTCACATGGATTCCTGGGGCAGTGTTGTGCAAGTTCACACTTGAAAAGAGATAGCTCATAGTTCAGTTCACACAGATTAAAATGAACATAGTTCACAATTTTGTACTAAGTTCACAGTCCCAAAAAAGAAACTAGTTCAAGTTCTTTTTGTCTGTTTTTTAAATCTACTTTTAAATAGAATTTCCTCCTACTGCGGACACTCAAGTCTTTATGATAATGTCATATTAAGTGGTGCATGATATTCATTGACTACAGCAAACTTGCAAACCAACATACTGTTAAAATTTCCAACTGGGAACTCGAAATTCTGATTTTCCAGGGCAAATTGAATGCTCCATAATACATGTGAACTGCAGGGAGATGAAGAGGGAGACGAGAAGAGTAAATATAATGTGGATCTTTCAGTCTTTCACTGTAACACAATGTTCAGTCTTCATCGTAGCTCATACACTTCAGGGTGCATGATCAACCAAAATCAATAAAGATTTGAGTTTAAAGCCTCCATGCCTTTCTACATAAAAACAGCTGTCTAAGAATGTTCTCCTTCATTTCTCTGATGAATTAATTGTGGTCCAAAACTGTTTGTTGCCACTTCCTTTCAATAAGCGTTCAGTATTCTGTGGGCATTCACCGAGTAGCTGAACCAGCGGGGGGCAACAGTGCGTATATCAGAACTAATAAACATACTAAGCTGACTCTTTTAAGTGCGGGTGGTTTGGAAGCCCTGCTTTAAACTGGGCCCTTTATACAACTTTGTCCACTAATAAATGAAGACTTTAGCTGTTTCTGTCTGCAACAATTTTACCAGGGTTTTCTGTGCCATCCCCCTTCTCAAGCATCTATAAGTCTCAGCCATTAGGCTTTCTACTAGCCAGTGAGCTGTACATTGCAGCTTGGCTCATAGGCAGGGCTACTCTATAATGCATTACTTCTATCAGAGAGGAGAGTAAACACAGCATATTTGATCTGCATCCATGAAGCCTCAGTGCACTTTGTGCACTGGCCAGAGAAGTGCCTCCCTCTCCCCTCTGCTAATCTTTTTTCACCCAGCTTGGAGACAAAGCCCCATTCAGCCATGCTGTTTGGTTGGACTTGGCTCATTTTATGATGCTGTTACACATGCCAAATGCCAGCAGCTCTCGCTTGCTTTGTTCTCACACCCTCTTTTCACAACAGTTCTGTGAAAATTCCTCTTCATCCTGACTGATGAGACGTATGTGTAGAACAGGTTTAAATTTGGATATGTGACTTTGATGCAGTAGGTTGTGCAGCCTGTATACCTCCGTTATGTGATGCAAAGAAACTCAACCCTAACTGATGCATATGTGTCTGAACTGACCTTCAGCCTGCAGTGAGCAGGACTCTGAGCCAGGAGCCAGACTCACCTGCAGGATTCTGTTGCACCTTTTCAAGACACCACAGCGGAACCCCGTCCCCCAAGATGGTGTGAAGTCAGGTAGTAACCAAACCCAGAAACTTTTTACTGTTCATTCAACATATTTTTTCCACCAGAATATCAAAATTGTGACTGTATGTCTTTTACATGACTTTGCAGATAAATCTTCAGTTGGTATCCGGTCGTCATGTGATCGCCACCTTCTTGCTGCTTCTCAGAACAGTATAGTTGTTGGAGCAGTGTTTGCTGTCCTCAAAGCTGTCTTTATGCTGGGTAAGAATCTTTGCATCGCTGCCATATGAATAAATTAAAGGTCAGGTCAGGGGTTGTCATATTAATATTTGGTTTCAAAAATGACGATGATCAGAGTGGGGTTAGTTTGTCTGATCTCAAACTCTGCTTCATCACAGTAATATAATACAACCCCAGTTCCAAAAAAAGCTATTGTTTTAAACGTAAATAAAAACAGAATGCAATGATTTGTAAATCTGAAATCTGGCAAATTATGAAGCGCAAAATGTGACAACCACGACCCTGAAATGTTGAGCACCTGATTAGGCAAGAATGAGAACTTAAATGTCAAAACTTCAACAGTTACTGTCCTCAGTTTCCAAACACTGAGTGATGTTAAAAGAACAGGTGATGTATCACACCAGTAAACATGCATTTTTTGCTAATCATTACATTTTGTATTTAAGTTTTACGCAGAACATCCCAACTTTTTGGGAATTGTGGTTGTACATGCACATCGACATACCGTAAAAATACTCAGTGACTCGTGATGTCACTGATAGATTTTACTGTTGGTTTCACTGGTTTCACTGGTTTCTCTGTGTTGTTTTAGGTGATGCTGAGCTAAGAGGTTCAGGACTGTCACACCCTGCTGGCCTTGACGACATATCTGAGGGGCGCAATGTTTCCATAGAAACAGCCAGCTTGGATGTATATGCAAAGTATGTTCTGAAGACGATCTGCCAGCAGGTGAGGATATGACTTAAAATGTGAAGAATGATATAAAAGCAATGAAATCCATGAAACAAATAGCTTTCAACTGCCCGGAGCTGTTCATGTATGCCTTCTCTATGTGTTCAATGCTGTCAGCACTGTTGTTTGAAAGCCTCCATGGGTGCACATAGAATCAATTAACGGTCTATTTTTGCTCACATAAGCTCTCCTGCTTATCTGAGTTGCACGTAAATGCAGTAAGCCAAAAAAGCATAGAAAGCATGAATGAGATCATTTTCTGCACCAGATGTCACTTGTGCCACGTAGATATGAAGGCCATGAAAGAGAGCTGGCAGTCGCTCTGAGACCTTGAGAGACTTCAAACACATTTTCTACCCAGCAAGGCTCTGGCACGTGCAGTCCTATTCCTGAGAAATAACCCTTTGCCCTGTTTTTATCACCATCCACTCAGCTTCAGTCAAGCTTGTTTTGCATGATTCATGAGTTTATGATACTACGTAGATGCCAGCTGGCACGTCCCCAGTTTGGAGAAGCAGAGAGGAGCACCAGCACAGAAGCTAAGCAATGTACTGCTGTAGACCGGGTCAGCAGCATAATTTATTTTAGCACTTAAATTGATATTAATATTTTTAGGTGGACCTTTTTTTTAAGTGTTCACTATATTTAGAATATTTTCACCACTTTACCTTGCCGGCAGATAGCCTTTTCTGACAGGAAACCACTGTTATGGAAGCCAAAAATCACTCTCTCCAAACCAGCCAAACTACATGGGCAAAATCAGTAATTTTACCTCTGGTTGCTGGTGTCCTGCTTTATTTGTTTGTGGTATTGTGTGACTTCTGTGAATCCAAATTAACTTTTTAAATCAGAGTCACAGAATAACACAAACTAACAGATGGAGGCAGTGGTAGACCAGCAAGTCCTCTGTTCTGTGAGATAAAATTACTGTTTTACTGTTTGAGTGAGAGTGATATTTGGCTTACACGTTGATTTCCATTTGGAAAAGCTGTCTGATAGCAAGATAAAGCGGTGAAAACAGAAAAAACTATAGCATAAACTGATTTTTTTTGTGTGTGTGTGTGTATCTTTTTTTGAGGTGGATAAAATAAGTTTTGTTGTTGACCCTGTCCACGGTTGTACATTACTTAGCTCCCATGCTGGTACTCCTCTCTGCTTCTCCAAACTGAGAGTGTGCCCTATTGATAAGTACCCCATACAACCCCATTCTAATAACAAAACTATCCTTTAAACTTGAGGATTACTGAAGTCGGTGACCTCTGTCACTTATCTCTCCCTGACACTTCCTGCTTCCCCTCTTGTTCTGTCTTGCAGGAGTGGGTTGGAGAGCGCTGCCTGAAGTCTCTGTCTGAGGACAGCAGTGCCCTGCAGGACCCAGTGCTGGTAAACATTCAGGCCCAACGGCTGCTGCAGCTGATTTGCTACCCACATCGCCAGCTGGACAGTGACGATGGTGACAACCCTCAGAGGCAGCGCATCAAACGCATACTACAGGTCCTAAAAACACAGAAACTCGCCTAATTTCTGTCTCTTTATATTTGTGCCAGAGATTCATCTGTTTTTCAGTCAGTGAAGATTCTTAAGTTCAAATAGTACATCCAGAATGAGTAGGTTTTTGAACCAGTTGGTAGGCTTTGAACATCTCGGATTATTCTCTTACAAAATATAGTAACTAATTACAATCTGCTGTTAGGTGTTTGTTCAGTCTTGTGAGGTGTTACTGCCCTCTCCTGGCTGAATCATGGGTTGAGGAAATATCTTACAAGTGCCATGAAATGAGTGCAAATGGAAAAATCAGGCTTCAGGCATTTATGGTAGAAATATTCTGTCACTCGCCCACAGGACACAGGGATTAGATTCCCATGTCGATGTCCTTAGTTGACTTATTATCTTCTGGGTTTTAAAAAATATAATTTTCTGTTTTCTGTTGCAGTTATGTTAGGTTTAGGCAATGTAAGAACTTAGGGAGGTTTAAGAAAAGAGCACGGTTTGCGTTAAAATAAAACAAGCAGTGTGTTAGGAAGCCCTTTCTGGCAGACAGATTTGAAGGCGAATGAATGTGCATACTCTTCACCACCTTTTGACCAGAAAAAGGGAAAGATGTGTATGACTAACAGCACTCTTGTCTCTTTCATAGAACATGGACCAATGGACAATGAGACAGTCGTCCCTGGAGCTGCAGCTGATGATCAAACAGAGCACAAACAATGTAAACAATGTAGGTTTCTGTCTCTAGTGCATCTAAACCATTGTGGTCTTGAAGAACAAAATATATATATTTAATGAAGTTAATCTAAATATTTATCTCCCAACAGGAGCTCTACTCGCTCTTGGAGAACATAGCCAAGGCCACCATAGAGGTGTTTCAGAAATCAGCTGAGATGAACTCCAGTAACCCCTCAGGGAACGGAGCAGCAGCTCAAGGTGGTTCCGCATCCAACAACAACAGTACCACCAGCAAGATGAAGCCCATTTTAAGGTGAGAATGTTTTCTTTTCTTAATTCTTTTTCTCTTAGTTTATTCTTTCAGTCAGCAGTCAGAGATATATTATCAAGGTCACCTCAGCACTCATACCAGTTGGTTACTACTGCAGGAGGTGAATGAATTGAAATGTAGTTTGCTAATTCACTTATTTCTGGTGATAAACACGTCAAGCAATTTTTAAAAAATGTATAATTTTATGTTTTTCTATGGTTTTCAAGTACAAAGAAACATTTGGGAGGTGGGTGAGCGTACTGATCAGCCATCAAGGGTTTATCAGGTCCTTTGGTCCATGCCTCGCCAGCGCTGTTCCCTGCTCGTTGGGGCAGCTAGCTCTGTCTTCAGTTCAGTTTAGGTCTGTTTAGAGCTGGTTTTAAACACAAGTCTTTGAGCTGGAAAATGGTGAAGCTGTAGTGTGTCTTCAGTGGAGCTTTCCAAAAACTGACGACATTGTTGGTGTCTCAGTACTTTGTCATGCAGCCACCACATGCTTGACAGACACCTGACGCTTGGCACACAATTAAATGCTCCAGTAGATGCATGTGCACCTCACCGTGACGTCATTTAGGCAACACACAGCTTCATTATTTCTCACTGAAAACCAGCTTGGGAAAAGGAAAAGAAAAAGAACTATAGCCCCACTATCACTCTTAACAATAATTCCATACATCTTTAAGGGTTAGACGCTAACCTTATGGCTTTAAACAGCCACGTTTTCATGCTTTGTTTTTTGGTTTGTACCTCTTGATGTTGAAATCTAACATTTTTTGTTTGAAACATGTGCTGCAGTTCATCTGAGCGGTCAGGTGTGTGGTTGGTGGCGCCGCTGATAGCCAAGCTGCCCACCTCAGTTCAGGGGCATGTACTGAAGGCAGCGGGAGAGGAGCTGGAGAAAGGACAGCACCTGGGTTCCTCCTCACGTAAGGAGAGGGACAGACAGAAACAGAAAAGGTAAGTGGCAAATATATATTTCTTCAGTGCGGGAATATGTTTGAGTAGACTTAATCTGGTAACTCTGCAAGGTGAGGTCTCTGTAGCAGAATGAGCGGATTCATTTTGTGCCACCCTCACAGGCTGTGGAAGCTACACAAACAGAATTAGTCTGAGCAAGATTTCTTCTTTATTAAATTCATGTTTTCCCCCCTCTTCAGTATGTCTCTGCTGAGCCAGCAGCCGTTTCTGTCGTTGGTGCTGACCTGCTTGAAGGGGCAGGATGAACAGAGGGAGGGCCTTCTCACTTCCCTCTACAGCCAAGTGCAGCAGATTGTTACGAACTGGAGAGAAGACCAGTACCAGGATGACTGCAAAGCAAAGCAAATGATGCACGAGGCTCTGAAACTACGACTGAATCTTGTAAGAAGCTCTTAATCAACACAACTACCTTTTCTGTACAACATCCCTGACGATATGACGTCCATCTATAATTAGTGTTGTACTCTTGTGGGTACAAGCTGTGCATGTTGACTTTGAGCTCAAGATTTTATCTTGTCTTTATCTATGTTTCTATTTAAATCCATTGAGTTTGATTGACCTCTTTAACTACCCAGGGACGTCTGTGTCCCCAGCCACCATTACTCTCTTTCAGAGGCTGTAGTGGGCTCAGTTTTAAAGCTGGTGAAGACACTGGTACCATATAAACAGGAACAGTGGTTCACAAATAAATTTTTAATTTACTGTGTCAGTACTTTGTACGCACTCATTTTGAAATAGAAGAAAATTCTTTACCCTAAACAGTTCCTTCTAACAGGGGTTTCTGCAGGTTTCAGCAAGTTAATTTTAAGACATGAAAGACCTTTTTAAGGTCATTATGAATTAAATTTAAGACTCCATACGTCCATACTGGCAAAAAAGTACATGCCCAGTTTGCATTAGTGGTTAATGGTTCATTGTTGATTTTGTTGTGTAGTTGTGTAGACTGTGGCTTAAATTAATCTTCGAGTTTCCAGCTTTCAGATGATGAGATTTGGGAGGGAGGGTCGGAGTGGAAAAAGTTTATCATGTTATGAGAAGACAAAACAATATTTTTTCCTCTCTGAACAAGGTGGGTGGCATGTTTGACACGGTGCAGCGCAGCACCCAGCAAACCACTGAATGGGCCGTGCTACTCCTCGATATCATCAGCAGTGGCACAGTTGACATGCAGTCCAATAAGTGAGTGTTAAGTGTGAAAAACATTGCAAATTGCACTTCATGCATTATTCCTCTAATTGGATACTTCAGTTATTATTTCTAAGCACAAATTCTGTTGCCAGTAGAATCAGGCTCTTAAATTCTGCTTCTCCCCAACAGTGAGCTCTTCACTACAGTGTTGGACATGTTGAGCGTGCTGATTAACGGCACACTGGCTGCCGACATGTCCAGTATCTCTCAGGGCAGCATGGAGGAGAATAAGAGAGCCTATATGAACCTGGTCAAGAAGCTCAGGGTAAGAACAACACACCTTTCTCCCCAAGTCTGAATATGTGCGCCTGTTTTTTTAAGTTGTAGTAATTTTCCTTTGTTAATTTAATGCTTGTCAACTTGGTTTTGTTGTACTTCTAAGTCTTGGATGACTTGTTTTTATTATTCTCTTTTAAAAACATTTTTTATTTCTTTTTTTATTATTCTTTTGAAGTAAGAAAAAAACCCTTGAGGAAAGGAAAAGGCCAGATGAAAAGGTCATAGCACAGAGAGTGCAAAAAAAAACCAATATAAACTGTCTTGATTAGCTGATTACTCTACAAGAAAACAAGGATTTTGATTAATGTGTTCATGTAGAAATGAGGCAAAAGCGTTATTTAGTCCTCGTAAAGAGGTGCTTTTCATCAACATTTGCATAATTTTTCCTCTCAACATTGTGTTTATTTATGCAGAAAGAGCTCGGAGATCGGCAGTCGGAAAGTTTGGAGAAAGTTCGGCAACTTCTGCCACTGCCCAAGCAGACCCGAGATGTGATAACCTGTGAACCTCAAGGCTCGCTAATAGACACGAAGGGTAACAAGATCGCTGGATTTGAGAAGGAGGTATGTGGTTGCTCACAAGCTGACATGACCTCACATCATCACTTACCTCCATAGTTACACATGTATTGTAGTTTGAGTGTGATTCATATTATCCGGTCAAAACAGGATGTTATTCTTCACCTAAGAGAATTACATTTAGTTGTATGATAGGTTGCTTTTCATGTTGCTCATAGATAAAGTTGAGAAGTTTTCAACATTTAATAACAATTTTAAAGGGATAGGTTAATAGAAGCAAAACATCACTTTCTCCAAACCAACCAAATGCAGAATCAGTCATTATAGCTCGCTGAAAACGGGAGTTGGTGGGCTACCACTGCCCCGATCTGTTAGTTTGTTTGTGTTACTGTTTAACTTTTTGAATCTGAATTGTGTTTTTAAAATACAGAAGTTGCACAATAACACAAAGAAACTAACAGATCAAGGTAACAGTAGACCAGCTACTCTGTGTTCTGCAAGCTAAAATGATTGATTTTATGTATGGAGTTTGGTTGGTTTGGAGAGAATGATATTTGGGTTATATAACGATGGTTTCCCAATTACTGTTGTATCACAATGCCCACACAAGTAATATGTAGTAACTGACAGGCAGAAAAATAATGCAGCTTGTAAAGAAAAATGATTAAGATACAGAAAGACCATAACTGTTTCCTCCTTTTTCTCATCAACTTGCAAATTATTGTCCAAATAAATAGAGGACAACATTATCTGCACATGCTGATCTTGAGTTAAACATAACTGGTGTGTCTCTCTGCCATCAGGGCCTTCAAGTATCAACCAAACAGAAGATTTCTCCTTGGGATGTCTTTGAGGGTCTCAAACACTCTGCCCCTCTGTCGTGGGGCTGGTTTGGTACGGTGCGAGTCGACCGCAAGGTCACCAAATTCGAGGAACAGCAGCGTTTTCTGCTCTACCACACCCACCTGAAGCCCAAACCTCGTAGCTATTACCTGGAGCCGCTGCCCCTTCCTCCCGAGGAGGAGGAGCCCCTGACACCAGTCTCCCAGGAACCAGAGAAGAAGATGATGGAGGCGGTGAAGCCGGAAAAGAGTGTGCCTACTGTGCCATCTGACTCCAACAAGAAGAAATCCAACAAGAAGAAGAAAACCCCATCCACGAAGACAGAGGTCAGATTTTACTAATGGACATTCTTTATGCTGGTTTCCACGACATAAGTTGCTATAGTCAGTGTTAAAAAGTAATACCAGGGTCCTTAAAGGTGGTGGAAATGAACACTTGGATTTTAATGTAACATGTTCAAGGTTTGAAAAGTGCTTGAGACTAATAAGATAAACCTTTATTAGTCCCGTAATGGGACCAGCAAACTGGAGAGAAGCACCAATAAAAACAAAACAACAAAAAATTAAAAGTAAACAGAATCGAAACAGAAATAATTGCATTACTTTAATAATAAATTGCTATCTGACTGAATAATTTGCTTTTAAAATAAAGAAACAAATGAGTCACATATTGGCTTAGCCAGGTTGTTTATGATGCTACCTCTCGACAGGTGACACATTTGAAACATAAAGTTTTGTTGTTGATTTAATGGCATGAAGAAGTGAAATCATTTTGAGTATATGTATATAAATATTAGTGTTTTGATATTAAATTGAAAATTGAACAAATTGAGCTTTCCAGTTCAGTTATCAAAATCAAAGCCAGAATCAGTGATTGTCACAGTAGTATTTTTTTGTCTCCACCCCCCCTACTTCTGACATCCGGCACGTATATAGATCCTTAAAGGTGAATTTAAAAATGTAAATGACAGTTGCCACAGTATAAACAAGTGATTTGTTGATCTTTGCAAATCAAGGCTTGATGGTCAAACAACGACATACAAAAAACTTGGACTGTGACCTAAAAAGCAAAAGTAGAATTGAATCATGGATTCATTGGAGAATTGTGAAATCCTAATAAAAATTAAATTTATCTCAGTGCAGGTTGCTAGAAAAGCTTGCTGGAATTTTAATTTCGGAAAAAGTTTAGGAACCCTGTAATTTATTTTTCCCCTTTTTCCTCACAGGAGTATGTGAACCGTACACAAGGCGGTGTGACCTATAGCTCTAATATGCCACCTGAACTGATGCAGAACCATCCATATGGCAGGCTACCGTACAGCCAGCAGCCTATGAGCATGTACACACAGAACCAGCCTCTACCTCCAGGTCAGTTCATGGCATATTCTCTCATCATTATCACCTTGGTCAGTAGCAGAATGACACACTGGTTTAACACTTACCAAGAACCGTCTGAGATTGTGGTTTACATTATTCGTTTTTCCACAGGAGGTCCAGGTTTAGAACCTCCATACAGACCTGCTCGCAACCCACAGATGAACAAAATGATGCCCACTCGACCGAACTACCCCGGCATGATGCCCGCCATGCAGGGAAGCATGCCTGGCATGATTGGAATGGACAAGCCATACCCTATGGGTTATAAGCCCCAGCCTAGCATGCCACAGGGCCAAATACTGCGGCAGCAGCTACAGGTCAGACTGGTGAGTCAGTCCGCATTGACAGGTCAAGTTTTTTTTACAGTTAAGCAAGCTGACAAAAAGCAGTAGCTAGTAAGATGGAGCAGAAATAGGATGGTTGATTCTGTGTTTGATTGCTGCTTAAAGAGATAGTTTGGATTATTTGAAGTGGGGTTGTATGAGGTACTTATCCATAGCCAGTGTATTAGCTACAGTAGAAGGTGGTCGACATTTAGCTACAGTAGAAGGTGGTTGACATACCCCCAGTTTGGAGAAGCAGAAAGGAATACCAACACAGAAGCTAAGCAATGTACTGCTGTGGACAAGGTCAGCAGCAAAATGTATTTTAACCTTTCAGCCACAACATTTTCACTGCTTTACTTTGCCATAAGACAGCCTTTTCTGAGAGGAAACGGCAGGTAAAAAAGTTGAATATCATTCTCTTCAAAGCAACCAAACTCCTTTGACAAACACTTTTATTTTAGCTTTCAGAACAGGGGAGTTACTGAACTACCGCTTCCTTGATTGGTCAGTTATTTTCTGTTATTGTGTGACTTTGATATAACCTTTGACCTAACCTTTTAAAACACCAAAGTCACACGATAACAAAACAAACTAACAGATCGAAGCAGTTGTTGACCAACAGCTCCTGTGTTCTGTGAGGTATAATTACTGTTTTTCCTTAAGGAGTCTGGTTGCTTTGGAAACTGTGATATTTGGGTTGTATAACTGCAGTTTCTTGTCAAAAAAGGCTGTCTGACTGCAAGATTAAGCGGTGCATGTTTTCTAAATATGGTGTACACTAAAACTGATATTGAATTTTGAAGTGGCTAAATTTTGTTTTGCTGCTTATCCTGTCCGCAGCAGTACATTGCTTAGCTTCTGTGCCAGTACTGTTGCTACTTCTCCAAACTGGGGGCATACCAACTATAGGTAATAAACTAACATGGGGTTATAAGTACCTCATATAATCCCTCATCAAATAATCTGAACTATAACTTTGAATTCAGTTTAACCCCAGTCTTGATATGGTTGTTTTTATGTGGAAAAAAGTTGCTATCAAATCAGTACTAAGAATCCTCTTTCTCTTGGTAGAAGACATTGAATATTTGCTATTTGCTGACTTGTTGTTTCTCTTTGCAGAATCAGAGCATGATCGGGCAGCAGATTAGACAAATAACACCCAACCAACCATATACTTCAATGCAGGCATCCCAGGTAAGTCTATTTTTGTTTTACTAAGAAGAACTATTACAATATGTCATCGGATACATTTATTTATGCACACTGATGCTGAAGAATTTCAAAAGCTGTTGACATGTTTAAACAGGATTCTTAACTTAAACACTATCAATAAATCAATAATGTCTCCTTCTCTGTCTTGGGTTTAATTCTCAACTTTGTCTCATTGTTCAGAACATATCTCAGGGCTATACCACGTACGCATCACACATGGGCATGCAGCAACATCCGTCCCAGGGTGGTGGTATAGTTCCTTCCTCCTATGGGAACCAAAACTTCCAGGGCACCCATCCTGGAGCCAACCCGACTGTGGTGGATCCTCTTCGGCAAATGCAGCCAAGGCCCAGTGGTTATGTTCACCAGCAGGCTCCAGGCTACGCACACAATATGCAGAACACACAGAGGTCTGTGCTGAGGGTCGTTGCTTTGTGTGCCGCCTAATAGCGCTAAAACATCCTGTGTTTGAGTTTATGTTACAAAGCTTTTGCCCTTGATGTCGTGTTAAACGTTGCTGCTTGCCTTCATACTTCTTCTTCCTGTCCTGTACACCTCAGGTTTTCCCACCAGCCCCTCCAGCAGAATCCCATCATGCACGGTCTCAGTCACATGGGAAGCCAGGGCGTCCATCCAAGCATGAGGCCCAATCAGATGCTGGCAGAACAACAGCAGCAGCAACAGCAGCAGCAACAAGCAGCACAGCAACAGCAGCAGTACCTCAGACAGCAGCAAGCACTCAGAGTACGTCACTTGATGATATTAATAATAATTTGTAGTCAAACATAACATCTCGGTGGACCTATGATAATGGCTTCTGATTTATCTGAGTTTTACTGAAGAAAGTTTATTAGCATTTGTCTCACATAAAATCAACATATAGTTCATGCAGTAGTGTCTGTGGATGTGTTGCCACACTTGTTGTACTGGGACATGGAACACAACTTGTTGTACAACACGCCATAGAAACTATTCAAATTTATCAACTAACCCCATCAGGATTACTTTGAGATTTAAAAGTCACAAGTCTGAACCAGAAGCACCAACTATTTATTTCTCACCTGTGTCTTCATAACAGCAGCAGGCCCAACAAGTTCAACAACAACAGCAGCAGCAGCAACAACAGCAGCAGCAGCAGCAGGTCCAGCCACAGCAGGTTCCTCCTCAACAGCAAATTCCACAGCAGCAACAGCAGCAGCAGGTGTCAGCGGTGCCTCCACCAGGCCAGACACAGAACCAGGGCCTCGGCATGCAGCCGCTGCCCCCACAGCAACCTTTGGTAGGTCCAGGTGACATTAGTCCAGTTGTTAGTAGAATAATACAAGTTCTATCCTTGTGTAATTTAAGTCCTAGGCACACAATATAATTGTTTCTCCAAATTAACCACTTGCACATAGTGCTGGTACAGAAAAAGTCAGTGAACACTGTCTGGTTTTGCTATGCTGCAAACGAGATTTCACGCTGAGCATTCAATACTGTACTTTCAGCTCAGCATCACTGCCATTAAAGTACTCAGGGTCATTTTTCTTCTCCACACACTTTTACTGGTGCAGGTTTGTCTCCCAGATCAGAGGAAATGTCAGGCAGCTAACAGTGACAAACATATTTGTCTCTATCTGATAATGTGTTGTGACTGGCTCAGTGATATTGATTCGTAAAAATTAGGCATTTTGAATTTATGTAATTATGAACTTTTGACTTTTTTTAATCTGTGTGAATTCTTGGGCACATTTAGATGTAAATATAATACGTTTTTTTTAAACTACCAAAAAGCTTGCTTTTGATTTTAATCTAACCATTTGGCAGCACCACTGCCCAGTAGATGGCACTCTGAGGCCCACTGGTTGAGAGTTATTGGTGTAAGGACCCAGAGAAATGCCCCACATATGCAAGTGACACCATCAGCAAGAAGATTGGCTATTTGCATATAGTTGTTATTAATGGCTGCAACAAGGTTGGGCCTCCTTGAAATCAGATGAAAGGAGCCTGTATTTACATTTTTCCAGGCAAAGTCGCAATGAGTCATACATCTGCCTATTAAAAAGGAGCAGGGGGAGCTTTTCCTTCAGATAATTATATTTTTGGCGTCATATTTTGTGGTTATGGTGGAAGAAACTTTGTCCACAGAAGCTTTGAAAATCAACAGAATATTAAAGTTTCTTGTGCTAGCTTTGACAAATAATCGAAATTTTGTCAAAATCGCAAAATTGTGAAAGGCAAAATCTGTATCAAAATAACATTTTAAATTAAATATTGTTGTGCTGCAAATCACACCATAATCATGATTTGTTTTTGTTTTTAATCAAAATGAGAATATAGATGTAAAAAATATATTTTCCTCCTCTATGACAACTGCAATATCAGTCAAAATAGTGTACTGGATGCTTACTCAAGTTTCAAAACTCTCAATAGATGTTATTGGCTGGCAAAATGTCACTAAGCAATCTATCTCTGTTTTAGTTCCCACGACAGGGAATGCAGCAGACTCAACAACAGCAGCAGACAGCAGCTCTGGTCAGACAGCTGCAACAGCAACTTTCAAGTGAGTCAGAAACTTTCAAACACATTTTTCCCCATTTTTGAGTGTGCTTACAGTTGTCATTGTTTCCATCTCGGTATAATGATAAGCCACAGATTTCATGTCTATAATAAAACTCTCTCACTCTTTTCAGATACACAACCAGGACAGGGCACCAACTCATATTACTGATCGTGCTTGTTCATAGTAGTGTGTGGAGAACAGGCCCTCATCATGTGGGGGGAGGCCCAGCTCTGCAGATGAGTGTGCGCCGTCCTGGGTAGGCTGTTGGGAGGGGAGACTTTTGAAGGCACAAAGGACCACCACACAGATGAGACCTCGACCACCGAGGCAACGATCAGACAAAATGTCTTGACTTCAGTCGTGTAATTATGGATTATCAAAGGAGGGATCCTGCTCTGAAGTAAACAGATAATGGTTAATAATGGAAAAGTCTATGTAAAAAAGTACCAGAAATTATAAGAATAATGCAATTTTTTTATTTTATTTCAATTTGTACAATTTTTTCAGTTTCGTGTATTTCTCATTAAAAAATCATGTCAGTTTTTATGTCTTGTATTTGTGTTGGTTGCCTGTATATTGTATTTTAAAAGTGTCAATGAAATCTTTCATGACTAAGTGGGAATCAAAGGATTTGTTCTATCAAATGAGGCTGCTGTCATGAAAAAAAGAAATCCCCGACGTCAGTTTAAATTGACACGGTCAAAGGCTTCTAATGCTAAATTATAGTTGGCTGTTTTCAATGTCAAAGCGTTTCGTGTTATATACACAGTTACAACAAGTTTCCCTTTACAATGAAATTCTTCTTTTTCCTTCCACCCTGAATGCTGTTAAACAATGAAATACACATAGAAAAAGGAAAGAAAAATATAAAAATACAAGACACATAAAGGTACCAGAAGAGAGAAAGAGAAAAGAACATTAATAAAGTAACCGAGGAACACTGTGTACTATTACAATATAAAGTCTCACATATAAGTCATATGTGCGTAACTTAGATCTCCTGTTGAGATGAGGTTGAACCGCTGATTAATTGATCCCACAACTTATTAAAATTCACAGTTGGGGTGTAGTTAACTAAGTTTAGTTCAGTTACTAGCATTTTTTGCCATTTTGCATGAGAAAGGCTTTAACAATTAATAATCAAAATAGCTTCATAATTCAATTCTTTTTAACCACATACCCAGTTGGGCAAGCGAGTTGCCAGATTTGCTTCTCTCACATGGCATTTTACTTCCCCTGGACAAGTGGGCAAACCTTATTGTTGAGCCCTGCCATACAATATGGCACAATGTCACAGCTCAGTGGCAACAGTTATCATTTATTGACGGTATTTGATTAAAATCATCAATAGCTGGTGGCACATTCGGCCCTTGTAATGAGACAGTCCTGCAGAGGCTGTGGGTTCGACTCCCACCTATGGGCCTTTGCTGCATGTCCTCTCACTCTCTCTCCTGCTTTCCTGTTAAATCTCCAGTTGTCTCATAAATTAGACCAATAAAAGCCCCAAATAATATACTGTATGTGAAAAATCACCTGTACTTCTACACTACAAATTTCCCAAGAAATGTAACATTTTCTTACTGAAGAAGCAGTAAACAAGGTTGATGTCATCCGGACTTGTGGCTCCTACAGGAGGACATATCATCTCACAATCTCACAGCTCTGGTCAGTCTGCATTGGATGGTCATGACATTATGACTGATAATAAAAATCATACATTCAGAATATGAATAGGATTTTCACTTCCACAACCTCACTGTTGAACTCTATAATCCAGACAGTTGACTGCAAAACAAACCGAGTGAAGAAGATGTTGACACCTCGCAGTTGTGAAAAGATAAGCGAAAACAGATAAAGGAGTTTCACTTCTTTATTGATGGAATTAGTGCACAAGGATCTAAAACAATTACTCATTTCAATTTTGCTGTCTTTTTTGTTTTCTTTGGTTTTTGTTGATCTACATTCTGACTCTCCAATCTACTAAAAAGCACTCCAGAGTCCGATCCTAGCGCTCTGCCTTCAAAGGGACAGTCCATTCCCTGATACCTGGGCAAAAAGTTCACATCTGTCCAGCTCCTCTCGCTTGGTCGTACCCCGAGTCGGTTCAGCAGCTTGTTAGAAATATCTGGCACTATCGGCTGGAGAAGGGTGCCATAAATCCTCAGGCATTCCAGGGAGACATGGATGATGGTGTCTAGCCAGCGCTGGTCTTCACTGTTCCTCCTGTCCAGCTTCCAAGGTGCGTGGCGCTGCACAAACCCGTTGGTCTGTCTCACGCAGGCGCTGATGGCCTCCAGAGCTTTGTAGACATGCATGCTCTCAAAGTGCTGCTCCACCATGGCAGGGAGGTGTTTCACAGCATCCAACATGTGGTAGTCTTCAGCCACAGCCCTGCCACCATGTTCACAGGGGAAGCAGTAAGGGCAGAACGAAGGGTAGACCTGAGCTGGGTTCAGAGCTGGAGCTGTGCAGCGGTTCAGCAAACCACCCAGAGAGTCGGCGAGCTCTGCATTGAGCAGCTTCATAACTTTGTTGTCAGTGTAATCGCAGTCTGAGTCTGGGACACCCTGACGCAGAAGAAAGTACCTCATGCCATCAGTTGTGAACATCTGAGAGCGTTCAAGAGGATCCACCACATTACCCAAACTTTTAGACATCTTCTTTCCTCCTACAGTCCAGTGAGAGTGCACATGTATCGTCTGTGGCAGCGGCAGTCCAGCCCCAAGAAGAAAAGATGGCCAGTAGATGGCGTGAAATTTTAAGATGTCCTTTCCGACGATGTGGTGGGCCACATTCCACCAGTGGTCATGTTTATCTGGATAGCCAGCAACTGTGAGATAATTCACCAGAGCGTCCAGCCACACGTAAATGGTTTGTTCATCGTCACCTGGGACGGGGACGCCCCACTGAAGGCGGCTTCTCTGGCGTGAGACTGAGAGGTCAGGAAGGTCCTCCTGCAGCCACTGGAGGACGGCCTGGTAGAAACGTTCGGGCTGGATGGCGCGGGGGTTACCTCTGAGCCAATTGAGCAGCCGAGACCGAAATGCAGACAGACGGAACATGTAGTTCTCCTCTTTCATCCACTCCACCTGCAAGACAGTGGAAGGAAGAGTGAGGTTTTTGTTGATGGAGTAAAAGTGCACAAGCTGTGTCGGGATGTGATTTGATCTCTGTTTAAGGGGAACTGGGGGTCGGCACACCCCCAGTAAGTAAAGGATTAGGAGTGCCAGCATGGAAGCTAAATAGTGTGGCTCTGCGGATGGGTCAGCACAAAACATATTTTAGCCACCTGAAAAAAAAAATCACTGTCAGTGAAAATCAGAATCACATGATAACACAGACAAGCTAACAGATCGAAGTAGTGATAGCCCAGCAACCCCCCTCTTCTGTGAGGTAAAATGAATGATTTTGCCTATGGAGTTTGGTGGTCATGGAGAGAGCGATATTTGGCTATATATACTATAACAGTGGTTTTCTGTTGGAAAAGGATGTCTGACAGCAAGGTAAAGCAGAGAAAATATTTCAAAATATAAACTCAGTGATTTTTTTTTTTTAAGTTTACACTCGCCACTGAAATTACATTTATGCTATGATCACAATTTCACTTTATTACCTTGTGGCCACTCTCCAGCGATATCTTGATCTCCTTCCCTAACGAGTCCAGAGCGTCGCCCACCTGCGACGGCGTGAGGAAGCTTTCATCTTGGGTGGAGTACCAGCCTTCATAACTGCCCTTATAGATAAGCCCTTTGTTCCAGAGCACTGACCAGAAATGCTCCACAGCGTGACGGTGTCTCTGCTCAGTGGTTCTTATGTAGTCTGTATACGATATGTTGCAGCTGCTGAACAGGTGTTTGAATCTCTCAGACACCTCAGTGCAGAAGGTCAGGGGATCTTTTCCTGCAGCGTCAGCAGCTTGCTGGATTTTCAAGCCATGTTCGTCTGTGCCTAAAATGCAAGATAATAGGGTGTATTATTATTATTTGCTTGATAAATCATTCAATACAATCTGAGGTGAAAATTTGAAAAAAGTGCCCATTCAAATATCCAATGGCCCAAGATTCCATCTTTAAATTGTCTGTCTTTTTTCTCTGACAAAAACAAAAAAATATTGAATTTGCAATGATATTAAACAGAAAAAGCAGCATATTCTCAAAACTAAGAGGATGGAACCAATCAATGTTTGGCTATTTGGTTTGTACAGATGCTGGAAATCCTTGAGAACACTAGGATTTTAATGTAGTGTAATTAAATTCCTGATAATTGGCAAATCAACTGCTCTCTTCTGTTCAATTATGAGTGTCATATTTACATACATAATATATTTTCAGTAGACATCCCATGCAACCAGTAGCAAGAACATTTACATACACATGTACAGTATATTATGTAGCACATCAATGGAGGATTTACCTGTTGCAAACTTTGAGTTGAAGCCCTGCAGTAGTTTATATCTGTGAAAGCAGTCAGCTATCACAGCTGAATACAGGTGTCCTAAATGAGGAGAGGCGTTTACATAGAAGATGGGAGTGGTGATGTAATAACTCCTGTCGTTTTTACACAAATGTGTGCTCGTGTATCTCAACACTGATGTCCTCTGAAGTCTCGATAGAAATGAAACCGGTGAGAAAAGGTGGCTTTGATGCAGTCCGTGAACAGCCTTACAGCTTCTGGCGACAAACAGAAGAGGAGTCCTCATGGCTGGATAGCAAACGATGCTCACATGTAGTCCAGCTAGTGAAGCAGTTATTTGATAAGTTAGTCTCTTACGTGCTAGCCATTCTTTTAGCTAAGTGAGTTAAAGGATTGGGTTTTCGCTGGAAAGCGTGTAAGCAGAAAAACTCAACCACTATTAGGAAAATTACTTAAGCTCTTAAGAAGTAGTCTTGCTAGATGTTTTCGATGAAACTGGTAGGAATCATTAAACGTCAAGCTTTTCCTAAACCAGCAGCGCATGTTTTTAGCTCGCTTGTCAAGGTTAGCTTTTCTTCCGGGTTCTCATCCAATCAAACCGCTGCATGGTGCACCATCCGGAACACCAACCACCAATCAGATTGTGAGGACTCTCTGCAATGTTCACTTAAATGTAAGGTTATCGTTAATTATGGAGACAGGTATTGAGACTAGTTTGCATTGTTGAATTCAGATGAGAATCTTCTACAATCAATTGCAGTTGCAATAAAATCGCAATATGGCCAAGTGCAAAACCCAAATTGCAAAACAAGAAGCAAGTCGCAGTTTTTCGAAAAAGGAAAATGTGTGAGAAAACAGCATTATAATGTAGTGCTGCATAGATGACCTGGACTGAAAATCTTGTCCAGATGAAAGAAATCATTTTTGTTTTGTACATACCTCAATAAATATCATATTATCATGATTTTAATAGTTTCTTTTTCAGTGAACATGAAAATTGTAATGTTAAACTGATCGTTTTCACGGTTTTCACTAATCGTATCTCATATGCATGCAATCGCAATTTCAGTCAAAATAATCGACTTCTTCCTTTTTTTCTTTCTTTTTTTTTTAACCAAATCGTGCAGTCCTATATTTGTAATTTTGTAGTAGCATAAAAAAATAAATAAAAAAAACTTGTATAAACTGGAAATTATATAGTCACAAAGGTGAAGACGCAGGAGCATGAAACATACACATTGATGTACCAGTGATATTATTCCAAAATCATATAGCACAATTGACAGGGACCATTTTCCTACAGACTGAGTATTTTCACTATTGATACACTGAGTATATTTTAATGGTAATGCTATACTTTTACCTAAGTAAGGTTTAGAATGCAGCACTTTTACTTGCAATGAAGTATTTTCACAGTGTTTAAGTGAAGGAATTTAATGCCATCCGCTACTGGCATTAAATCGTCATATTAGTTATGCATTTGTCAAGCATATGTTTTGTTCCCATATCACATTTAGTGTTACAGAGATACAATTTCTTAACAAATTTGTTTAGAAAATATAACATTTAAGCCTAAACCGAACCTCAAGTTATAGCTTGCCTTGTATTGAATAAACAGGCAATGAAAAGAAAAAAGAAAGTCTGAGAGTTTCCTTACAACGACTGGCTGGGAGTCTCCGCCCTCCTACCGTTTCCTTGGCAACGCGGACGGCCAGCCAATCAGCTGCTTTACTTTCTGAACTGATGTAACGACGACGAATGGGGCTTACGTGACAGCGGAGGTAAAATACTTTACAAATTAACGTTAAGCGATAGTTTAATATTGTTGTAAACCTGAACTAGATTAAAGCGAAGTTGGAAATTGTTAGTTTTTAATTTCTTGGCTCCTCTAGCCGTGTAAGAAGCCAGTTTAAGGCTCGTCGCAGTAGACAGAGACAGCCTATCATGTGATTTTAGACATGGGGTGCCAGTTGCGACTCCTGAGGAGTTCCTGAAAGCTTCGTTTCTCATTAAAGTTCAGTTATTTGAACATAAGCCTACGAAAAAACGACATTTGTGTTGTCCGTTGTTTCAGATGGAAGTGAACCGTTTGGACTTCTACATCGGTCTGTCTCTGGCTGTGAGCTCCAGTGTTTTTATCGGAGCAAGTTTCATCCTGAAGAAGAAAGGCCTGCTGCGATTGGCCAGCAAGGGTTCAATGCGAGCAGGTACTGTACGCGTCATTAACATAAAAACTAAACTTTAGTAGTCTTAAATAGTCCGTGCTGGAGTCTTTTACATGTTAATGTCCAGCCTTCAGGCTATATGCAGCAGAGATGTAGATATATCTGCATTATATCTTCGGTATGCAGTGTGGACTGTGGTGGAGGAAGTATTCAGATCTTTAGCTATTACATAATTAAAAGTTCTAATACTTAATTAAAGTCCTGCATTGAAAAGGTAATTTAAGTAAAAGTATCTAAGTATTATGGTAAAATGTACTTAAAGTATTAAAGTACTCATTGCAAAAAATGTCCCATGTGGCTGTTGCACTATGATATATTATATATATTTTATGATATGATGCATTAATATAAATATAATTTTAAGAAAGCAGGAGTGCAACTAATGATTATTTCCACTATGGATAAATCTGCTGATTATTTGCTCCATTAATCAACTGATTGTTTGGTTTGTAAAAGTTCTTAAAACAGTGAAAAATGCTGTGGCAGTTACTCAAAGCCCAAAGTGACACCATCATGATGCTTGATTTGTCAAACCGTTAGTCCACACATTGTACGTTTTTATACATTTTTATTGGTAAGGTAAATGTGGTGGAGTAAAAAGTTTAATATTTACCCCTCAGATGTAGTGGAGTAGAAGTACAAGGTGACATGAGAAGAAAATGCTCAAGTAAAGTACAAGTACCTCAACTTAGGACTGCAAAAAATTATTATTTTCATCATGGATTCATCTGCTGATTATTTTCTCTATTGATTGATTGATTGTTTGGTTGGAAGAAATTTTGAAAATAGTTAGAGATCCTGTCACAATTACTCAGAGCCCAATGTCACACCTTTTAATGTTTGTTTTCACCAACTAACAGTACAAACATTGTACATTTTCATATGTTTTATGAGCAAAAACCCTAATTTTTAAAATAACTAGTAACTAAAGCTGTCACAAAAACGTAGTGAAGAAAAAGTACAATATTTCCCTGTTAGATGTTGCAGAGTGGAAGGTGGCATGAGAAAAAAATATTCAAGTCAACAACAATCAACAATTAAATAAATACAATAAATATACTGCTCCACAGTTGAGTGTGAAAATGTCATGATCAAAAGTATCAAAAGTAAAAGTAATCATTTTGCAGCAGAACAGCACCTGTCAGTGTCATGCGAGCTGAATGGGCTATGACTGACTTATCATTTTAATTATTATGTTCTTAGTTAGTCAATAAATTGTTAGATTTCAACGACCCAAAACCCAAAACAAGCACCAAATCCTCAGTTTTGAGAAGCTGGAACTAAATAGTGTTTGACTTATTTGCTTGAAAAATGCAAAATACAGCTGGTCGAAATGGAGCAAATATCAAAAATGTGACATAGTTTTAATCTACAACAACACATATTTTATATGATGGTCACAATGGTATGTACAATGTTCATCAGCAAAGTTACTATACTGTAACTGTCAGATTAATGTAGTGTAGTTCTTGGTGAAAGAGGCTTAAAGGAGAAATCTGTAATATGTTTACTGTAATAAATCATAAAATGACTATGATAAATCATCAGAGATTAAGGAAATATGCTAAATTGAAAAACTCTGAAAAACTTGTGTTATTGTTTGCCAATTTCACATTAATTAGAGTTCAAAGGAATGCCGAATGTTCACCAAATAGGTGTCTCATTATGAAACATAAGAAATCATCAATAATCTTATAGAATAAGTAGATGTTTATAATGGTTAAATGCAGCTATATGTTAATGGGCACTGGCAGGCAGTCAACTCCGGAGTGTGTATTTTCTGAGCAGTGGGCTTTTGTTTTCAGTGTAACAGGTTTAACTTTGCACTGACAG
>JAJHUR010077073.1:0-10518 GCA_027495735.1 Lutjanus campechanus | reverse complement strand
TTTTTTTAAAGTGGCTAAGATGCATTTTGCTGCAGACCCTGTCCATAGCAGCTCATTGCTTAGCTTCCTGCCCGGTTCTCCTCTCTGCTTCTCAAACTGGGAGCCTGTCGACCAGCATCTACTGTAGGTAACACACTGACAATCAGTACAACTCTTCAAGTAACCTGAACTATCCCTTGAATAGTCAAACTTTCGCTTTCCTTTTTCACAGAGAGAACCTGCCTTACAGTGGTATTAGGCAACATTTCCTCTAAGAATGTCACACTGAAGATCATTTTATTGTAGACTAACGATCAGACGAAGAGTCAAAAAACCAGGCGCTGCTTGTAAGGCTTTACACACATAATCCTGTCTAAAGCTGTGCAATCATTGGGCGCAATCCAAAATGAGGCGAATTCACAATATCTGGTGCTATCACGCTGGCTGGTACCCTGTAAATGCCTAGACTTACAAGTGACCTTAAAATAGGCTGGTGTCTGTTTGTAGTGCAGAGACGTGTTTCCACCTCTCCCATCTGCCTGCTCATGGAAAGGACAGATAGTGTGGGACCTGAGGGCGATGTTAAAGTCTTCCTGCCTCCCCTTTTGTTTCCACCTTGCGTCTCCGTCTGGGTATGGCAGGAAGATCAGGACTGCTGTGAGGTGACACAGAACTGCTACATTTAGTGGTGTGGGCGGTGTCCCTGTTAAACCTCTTATAGTCTCTCAAAAATACTCAAAACCAAGTGATCCTGTTCATCGCAGTCGAGTGAGAGGAGCCATATCAGAGTAAGAGCCTTACTGAGCTTTAACATATAAAATTCACAGTCATAATAATGCAATCCTAATACCACAAAGGGCAATTTATTTGAGGACGTCAGAGGTGAGGGGTCACCCACAGAACAGTCCTGTCTCGCTCAGAGATGCTTCAGCAGGAGCATTGCACGTCAAGGGCACAGGTTTATTTCAGCATGAGGAGGGCACACATATTAAAGGTCCAGTGTGTAAGAATCATTGGCAAAAATGGAACATAATATTGATAAGTATGTCTTTATTAGTGTATAATCACCTGAAAATAAGAACCGTTCTGCTTTTGTTATCTTAGAATGAGCTGCTTATCTACAGAGGGAGCAGGTCCTTTTCCACGGAGGCAGCAATTTTGCACTGACATGTTTCTACCGTAGCCTAGAACACATATCAAACACTGGCTCTATATACGGCCACGTCATGACCACCGTAGGTTCTCCTACACATTTGTAAAGGGCTGGTGAGGTGTTTATGATCCGCAAGCACACCACGAGATGCCACTATATCCTTCACACTAGTCCTTTCAGTGGGGGTCCTCCCTCAGGAAATTTTGCGTGCCATTTCTTTATTTTTTACATTCTGGTGGATTTTTAAGCATGAATTTGTGCCTTTTGTGCATCACTTTATAGTGGAAATGTCTTAATTTATGCAAAGGCAAACACAAAATTCAGGTGTCAGTTGACAGTTCAAAATATAATGGAATAGTAAGGATCTCAGGCATTCAGTATAGATGGGTTTCTTGTTTACAAATGTTTCAGGAAGCACACGCATTCAGGGAGCTTTGGTAGTTGGTCAAACGATTATAGTCAACAGTTTGAATCAGTGCACCTCTTACATAGTTTGTAAATCCTTGTTGACTTAATGATAAAAAACATTTCATAGTTGGATCTGTTTGTTTGTCTTTCATATCATATTAATATATTGTGTAAAATGTTTGCTGACAATAGTTGACCCACAGTACAGTCATCAGGTCTGAATAAAATCAGTCCACTAAGTTTGCTATTCAAATAAATGTTCAGCTAAAAGGAGCCGAATCACAAAAACGTTTTGGGATGTTGACATGTCCTGTTCATTTTGCTCAGCTTACGTGGTTTTGGCTTGTTTATCCTCTTCATACTTATCATACCATATCAGGTGCATGGTCATAATGTTTCTGGCAATAAGCCAATTAACTAAAAGGAAAAGATCGTCATGACAAGGTTATTTTATGGCCTACCAGATTTGAAAGAAGTTTGACAGCTACTGCAAACATACTGTACAAAATATGAGACACAGGTGACAGGTACACTAGGCACCGTCTGTCTGGCACCGATTACATTACAAAGTAAGTCTGGGCATGTCTATTACATCACTCAATTAGTTCTCAGTAATAGCGACAAATTACCAGATTACCTATACTGTGTAACAATCTGCCAGAAATCCAGAGAGAAAGAGCTAGAGAACAAACTATTTACATGTTTACAGGCTACAGGAACAACTCCATCTCCTGCAGTGTCTAGAAGGGAACCCTCGATTTGCAAAACTTCAGCGAGATCATGGTTCAGGCCAGAATAATCACTCTCATGAGATTTGTCGTGGGTCTGATGTTCCCTTCTAGACATGACTGTCCTCCTGCCTGAATCGATATGGGGGAAATTAAAGAGTTCGCTCATGCTATCAAGTTAAAATTTAATTCACTAAAATTTAATTTGAAGTCTTTTTTATCAGTTGCTTCCGCAACATGAACTTTTTTTGGCTTCTGAAGGGGGGGCCTGCCAGAAAAAGTTTGGGAACCACTGACCTAGAAGCTCATTAGCAGCCAAAACATTCAAAATGAACATGAATGATAACATAGTTTGATTTGAGTTTCTTTTCCAATTTGGTCCACACCATAGATATATTATACTGGAGTAGATACAGCATGCAAAGATGGTGCCAATTAAGTCCACTTAGAGTTGCTGACCTGGTGCATAAGCCGAAAAAGTTTTCAAGCTTCCTGGTTCACTTGATATGAACTGGATATGCGGCCCGATGAACATGCACAGCAGAGTTTCCCCCCTTACCCCTCTCAGCCAATAGACTTTACATTGTGACGACCCGAAAGACTTTTAAATCACTTTTCTCCACTCAAGGATTTTTACAAATATAAAAACTCAAAAAATCAGAATAAAAAGAGTCATAATTGAACTTCTTGGCAGTTCGAGGTGTCTTGTCAACAGTTTTACAGACATCTCTTTTACAATTTTTGCTTATGGGGAAAATGCTTTTTGGGCCACAGGGGAATTTTTTTTGCTGCAATATCACAAGTGGCCACTGGGAAATATTGGTGACATGGCTGAGAGGCAATGCCCTATCTGGGTTTATTGTCTACACACATACACAATCTTAAATTTCATCTCCTTACAGTGAGATGGACTGATTTATCTGATATTAAGATAAGTTGTCATTCATACCAACAAAGGTTTAAAACCAGGTTTCCTCGCTTGAAACATTTGTTTATAACTTAATTGGATTCGAGACTTTTTGAGAGAAATTGTCAAAATATTGGACCTCTTCCTCCTTTTCCCTTCTGGCTCCTCCATGGTTATCAACTGTGCACAGTTAGTTCTTCTTGCTGTTTTATGGCAGATTGCAAACATTGCTTTTGACGTCGCATGCTACAACCACCTACTGTGTCACATCTATGCGCCGTATTAGCGGTTCATCATGATAAAAGTCCTCTGCTACTTTCATGTATTTATTGGGGGGGTACAAATGCATGTTTTCTAAATATTGATGGGGACGTGTCCCCTGCATCTCTCCTGAAATCTACGCCTATGGGGCAGATGACTGCTGTGCAGGGACCTGGGTCGAGGAACGGTGTCACACTGTTTGGCAGCCGGTCTCAACTCACAGCCGGCTGTCAATATAACAGCCTACATTGTTACCAAATGCTGTCGCCTCGTCTGGGACTCCATATTCAATCTTGAGGGGATATGTCACGTGTTGTTTGGATTATATTTGGTTATTATTCTTCACCTGTCACATTGCAGGAAAAAATGTTTTGTATTTGTCCTTCATTTCCCAATGTACTTGATAAATGACCCAAACAATTAATCAGATATCATAATAGTTTCTGATTACTTTTCTGATGATTAACTAATTGATTAATCAACTAACCATTTCAGCTCCTACTGGAACTAATTGTTATTTTCATAATAGAAAAATATGTGATTATTTTCTTGATTAATTGATTAACCATTTGGTCTAAAAATTGTGAGAAAACAGTGAAAATGCCCATCACAATTTCCTACAGTCCAAGGTAACACCATTAAAGTCCCTCGTTCCAGGGGGTAATTAATTGTTAATTTCAGAAGTGAATTCTGACAATATTATGCAGCTATTTATGGATGAGGAGAGTTGAGGAAAAATCTAGAAACTTTTACACTTCCACCCCAAACATGATAAGCGTCTAAAGGAAAAAAAAACAAAAAAAAAACACAACCAGCCAAAATTCAAAACGTCAAAGTGTTCCTTTAAGGCAGCCGACTCCTGGCTGAAACTCAGGCCTGCTGTAGCAACCAAATCCTGGCTCTCTTGACTCCACGCAGCTCTGATTAATGGTAGAGGCTGTGGGTGGGTGGTAGACATGGATCTGCCCATTACCACACTGCAACATTGCAAATGGCTTCAATTACTGTGGAGTGTGCTGAGCTGGCAGTAGGGGCTCTGGGAGGCAAGATGAGCAACGTGCACCATCCAGCAGCTAACTCCACTGTGATCCATTCATTCACACAACATGATCGTCATGTACAGCCTCTCCCTTGTAATTTACCACGAAAAAAATGGAGGGAAAAATGACAAGAGCTGATCAATTTTTAATTTTCAACTTTTACTTTAAAGGAAAAATATGTAATATATTTACTGTACTAAATAATAAAACTATCGTGATATGTTATCGGAGATTACAGAAACTTGAAATACGGACTTCTCTGACAACAATGCTACAGCCAGCATGTTCTCCTTTTCAGTCCTTTTCTCCAAATCGGTCCACTATGACTGTTTTTGTTTGCCTGTTTCACGTTAATTAGAATTCAAATTAATGTTGAATTTTCGCCAAATGGGTCAGTGTCTGTATATGAGTTGTGAGAAATCATCGATAGTCTTTCAGAAGGAGTAGATAACGGTTAAGTCAACGGTTAAGTCAAGCAATATGTTTATGGAGTCTGGCAGGAAGTGAGACAGAGTCACTGAACTCAAAACTCCAAAGTGTGTATTTTCAGAGCAGTGGGCTTTTACTTTCAGGGATAACAGGCTTAGCTTTACTTTGACAGGCAATTGATAGTTATAAACAGCTGATCACCTCATGTCACTTGTTATTGTCAAAATATAATGTTGCGCTTGTTTAGCATTAGTGTCTCTGTATCCTGCAGATAACCTGCCTGAGCTTTGAGTCAGTGGTTGATGGGGCAGGAGGAGACAACTCGCTTCAATCAGACTTATAGGTTATAAAATGGGGATTAAACCCATTTAAAGGAAAAATCTGCAATACCTTTACTGTAATGAAGCCACTTGACCACATGAACCACTTTGAAATTTTCATTTTGGGCCAGAATACCTGTTTTGTGTGTCTGTTTCACATTAATCAGAGTTAAAAATTAATGCTGAATAAGTGTCTGTTTACGAGTTCTTGTAATCTTGCTGAAGGCGTAGATGTTTATGACAGCCACTTAACTGATCGTCCAGAGTGTGTTATTTAAGAGCAGTGGGCTTTTTGTTGACACTCATAAACAGCTGATCAGCTAACACTGGAGGACTCGTTATCGCTTGTGATTGTCAATTTCCGAAGTTGCGTGCATCCTACGCATCATGCGCTCCTGCGGCGCTCCTGCAGCCTGCCTTGTCTGGGGAGGAGGGGGCGGGGGGAAACATCTCACTACAACCATAGATCGTATATAAACAGGATTACAACCTATTTAACATACAATCTACATCTCCAACTTGCTATTTGGACTGCAGTACTTATTTTTTCTTGTGTAATGGTGATGTATTGCTCCTTTAACACACTGTCTATGGCTCAAACTCACTATTTGGACTGCAGTACTCATTTTTGAACGCTAGGGTCTCATATATTTGTCCTTTAATTTTTCCTGAAACAGTTTTTGTATCAGGGGACCGGATGTGTGAACAGTTTATATGTAGGCTGAAACAACACCAGATAGCCTCTCTCAAGGCCTCAGCATTTCCCTCCTCGGCCCTGTAACACTGTTTCCCTTGACAAAATGACTCGGCGGCACTGAACAGTAGCAGGACATATTGAGGGCTTGCCAAGTGGCTAACAAGTATCACGAGGGCCTGTGTGCCCACGCCTGCCCCCCACCCTGGCACAGGGGCAGCCACCAGTCAGGGACAGCCAGCCTTCCTGAGCCAGAGCGAAGGGGATTCCCTACGATCACGCCCCTGTGCCCGGTGCCAAGAGCGCAGCCCCCCTGTAGTTCCTTGTGTAACAAAGCAGCTGTCTCCATCAGTTCACTGACCCACATTCATAACCTTAAAACAGGAGGCACAGCAGACTCCCACGGTTCCTCACAACAGACCTGCTCCACCTCTCATTGTTCACCCCCGATACTACTCAAGTGATGGTCAGAGATGAAAAGAAAAAAGACAACAAATTTGCGATAAAATTGAGTCAATGACTGCGCTACTGGAAGTGGAAAACGATCATTAGGAGTCTCCCACCCACGACTAAATGCTCTCCCTTCGCAAATCACATCAATTAATGTCATGGGCTATGAAAAATGCTCTCTGTGTCATACCACATGGAGGGAGGACAGACGCTAATAAGTGAACATACTTAACGGAGGAGGTGGGGAGACATGGGATTCCCTCCGTTCCTCTTGTCTGTGCGGGAATACCGTGCTCATCATGGCCAAGTGGAGGCCGATAATAATACAGCAGGTACACCAGTGAATTCAGCCAAACCAATAAGAACTGTGAAAATCGAATATTTTTTCTATTCATAAACCATGACTGGGCTTTCATTCTTAATATGTCACGCAGAGTCTATTTCCATTACCCTCTTTACAAGGGCAGTTATCCTCTCCAGAATTGACCCATCAAATGAAACATTTGATTATCCAAGAGTGAATTTCTTAATTTCATTTCCCTTGAATAGAGAGAACAGTTTGCAGGAGAGAGGAAGTACAGCAGCGGGAGTTAAACTCATCCAGTAGATTAAGGATGGGTGGATCCACTCAGTTCAATCGCCTCATAATGTGGGGGCAACTACTGTATCGGAGCTGGTAGCAAAAAACGAGCGTGCTCCAGTTTATTTAGCACAAAAATATATTAAAATATTCTAAATAGCAGGCTATTATTCATGCTATCGTTTTTCTTCAGCTTAACCAGTTCTGACACAGTGAATACCCTAACAATGTGATGAGAGTTCATCTCAACCTCCCCAAATGTGAGTTTGAATACATAAAATACTCAAAAGTACATCTCTTTTGACATTTCTTTTTCAAGAGGTTTCAACATCAAACAGACCTCAGCCTAATGTGCCTGGATTGTTTGCTGACATGGCTGTCAAAACTTCAAACGGCAGAGACTGGCAGCTCCACTCATTCACGGCCGCAGCGCTTGAAGTCTCGAACCGCCCTGATCTCCCCTCAAATCACCGGCTGTGACCCGAGTAGAATAGACAGACTGGCACGCCTCCTCTGTGAGCTGCTGTACTGTACATCCAAGTGCAGTTGCCCACCTTCAAGAGACTTTTCTTCAGGGGGAGGAAAAGTCAGACATCCCAAAGTAAAACAAAACAATAACTCTGCTTTCTGCAAGACAAACATGGCTGTCTTGTCAGAGACAAACTTAGAAAATGATCAGCTAATAATATAACAGCTTAAAATAACCACCAATAATAAATGGTAAATTGATCAATTTAAGTTAATTGTTATTTTACAGTTAATGTTTATATATGTTTATATATGTGTTATAAACCATTTATTAAGCAATTGCAAAGTTTTATAAACATCATTCGCAACTTTATAACAGACATCCAAATAATGTTTAATGGTCTGTGGCCCTAAGCTTCAAACTATGATGCTGTAGGTTCCCCTCCGGTGTAAGTCCTGCACATGCAGGTCAAGTCAGCAATAATAAACGTGCAACATTGAAATAAAGACACAAGTCAAAATGAATAAAGGCACAAAAAGTACTTGGGTAGGTTCAAGAAAAGATCCTGCTGGGTTAAAATAGGTATTTCACTAAAGGTCATGTAAAGTTACTAAAGTTCACGCGTCGCGTCACGTCACGTCACGTCACGTCACGTCACGTCGCGTCACGTCACGTCACGTCACGTCACGTCACGTCACGTCACGTCACGTCACGTCACGTCACGTCACGTCACGTCGCGTCACGTCACGTCAATGCTGTAACTGACCAATCGGTATTTAACTACGCAGTCTAATAAGATATTATAATCCTCAGTTGCAACTTTATAAAAGCCATCCAAATAACGTTTATTGTATTTATTTTACAAACTAATTATTATTGATAAGTTAAATTATAATTATATAATTAATTCATTATTATTATTATTAAAATTGAACAAAATGTTATAAATATCTGGTCCATCGCTCTATGTAATGATGTCTTACAGGTTCTTACACAACCAACAAAGTTCATAAAATGTTATAATGTGTGTAACAATAAACTGTAGTAATTTAATCAGAATTTAATTGATTGTTTCTTCAGCTATGAGACGAGGGTCTTTATTTTTACAGGAAATTTACTGTACTTACTTATACTATATTTATATATACTTTTATTCAAAGCTATGAACATCTGAGAGCTAATACAACACAAGCGAGGAGATAGTCAGGAGAGAACAACATGAGTTAAGTGCCATAAAGCAAAGTTTGAGTCTGACAGGATGTAGGCACCTACAAGAAGTGCATGAGGCATTTTTCATTTTGGATTTTCTAACTGCTATTAATGTGTTCTTTATCGGGCAGTATTAGACCCTATATTAGACTCTAAGTAGACTTTATTAGAGGGTAATTTGAGACACATTACAAGGGAACCAAAACTATTTCATTAGAGGAATATTTTATCTATGGTTGACTGCACAAATTCATTGTAATGCTGTGGGCAGATAATGTAATTTGATCAAAAAAGTAGGCACTGGTCTTGGCTACTCTGCCAATTGTATGGAACCAGCAGCAGATATGTGATTTCACTACAGGTTAGGATACAGTTCTGCTTTAATGTGTCCCCAATTATTATCTAATAAAGTCTTATAAGGGTCTAACATTGGGAAAAAATACACTTTAGTTTACACTGCAGTTCTGTTTTAATGTGTCCTAAATTACCCTCTAATAAAGCCTAACAGTCTAATAAAGAACATGTCTAGTTTTTGTCAAATTTGATATAAAGTACAGCTTGTCAGTCTTTGTAGTGTACTGTGAAGTGCATAGTGTCTAATTAAGATATTGTTGTGTTCATTTACTGACTAATCAAAACATATTTCTACTTTTTGTATAATTGAATACAAAGTACAGCTTGTTACGTCTACTGTAAAATAAAATGTGAATGATATAATATATAATTCATACACTAATTATTTTAAATTATAGCCTTACCTATAATTAGTAAACATAATTAAGTATCATTTCATTGTTCATTAACAATGAAATAAGTGTTACCATAATCTGAACAGCAATAAAGATTATAAATAAATAAACACTGTTCATGTGTACTGACATGGCTGACAAGGATTTTAGGTCTGGTGGAGGTTAACAAGACGTGGTCAGGCAGACTTGTGCAGGTGTGCGTGGGAGCCTGCAATACTTGTCTTGACCCCGCAGGCATTAACACTGCAGCAGACTCACTCACTAACCTCATTAACATTTCCCTTGTTAAGTTCAAGCACTCAGAGTAAAAGATCCTTCTGAAGAGACTCCCAATGCTTTGATTAAATGCTCATAATTGTTGGTGGATTATGCGTAATGACATGTGTCCAGACACTGACCAAAACCTGGGCTTAGAGATGGTTAGATGGAGTCTGGCTGGAGTGTCTTGAGACATTATATAATAAATCAAATCACTAATAATAGCAGCCTCAGTAGTGTTGTGGATACATGTTGGAGCCTAATATGGAAACATTTCACCCTAAATAAAGGATTAAGCCCACTCAAGCAAATGATGCAATACCTAAATCAATCTAATGTTGTAAAATGACACAAATTTCTACTGTATGTCAGGAAATAGAATAATCTAAATGCTAATGTTTACAGAAATATCTGCAGAAGCCTATAAAGGTTCCTGAAACACAAAACCCACAAAAGCCTATCGTGTGGTTAAGTTTAGAGGAAATGTTTGGGCCTTGAGTTTTAATGCCTCGGTGTAATCTTTCTATTGCTGATTCAACAACTAACTTGGCAGTTGTGTTGATCAGTGTTGGTTTATGATAGATGATACTGCAGTGGCCAGTAGTGTTGCGGAGTCATTACCGCGGGATGACTTTTCCTGCTCGCTGAGTGACACTGGCGCGTCTGGAGGCTGCTCAAACAACATGAACTGGTAGCGGTGGAAGCCAGTCTTCAGCGGTGGGGTTGGAGGATAATAGTCTGTGCGGGAACAAAAACCACAAAGAATCTGAGTCAGGAGAGCCGAGATTGGTGATATTACATAACAATATGCTGTATATGATTATAACAACGATGCAACCAAATCTTTGATATCCCACTTCTTTTTCTTGTAAAAGTTTTCTAAA
>JAJHUR010077071.1:0-15602 GCA_027495735.1 Lutjanus campechanus | reverse complement strand
TGTTTGTAAAATTATCATAATTCTTGGTCAATCAAGAAACAGGTAGGCTACCAGTAGCATTTTGTGTAGTATGGTCTAAGTTAAACAAAAGAGAGAAGAACTGCATATTCCACACATGTACAGTATCAATACTCTCCACAAGCATTTGCAAATTATTTTTTTAAGTATTTGACCCCATAGTTCTGCAACCTACTATTACCACTCCTCAACTGTGATGTGAGTCTCAGTTTCCACATACAGCATGTTTTTGCACGGAGGATAGTATGTCAGAAAATAACTTTTTATGCTCTCATCTATGTTGATGGCACTAAAGCCCTCTAAACATGAAAGCCTGCCAAACAGATGGTCTGATTTTGGCTATCAATAGCTATGCAGTCTCATGCAGTCTCAGTGTAAAAAAAAAAGTTGCCACAAATAATAATACAAATATATAAGGATGCACCGATGCCACTTTTTTTCAGACTGAGTACAAGTACTTACATTTGGGTACTTGCCGATACCGAGTACCGATACAAGTACTTAATAATGTCATTAAAGTTCTTCCAGTAACTTTAAAAACATATTTTTTTTTCATTAGAAGCTCACTTTCTAAATGTATCAAATCATTGTTACTGTTTCCTGCTACAACTATAATCATAGTTACTGTACATGACAGTTTTGATTTATTTGTAGTAAGTTACTTTACTGATTTTTTGTTCCTTATTAAGCTGTGCAGTTTACTGTGTACATGATATACTTCAGTATAATAATTTCACATGATTATGGACTTACAGAATTAAGTTTACTGTTACAGATGGTGTTATATATATATATATATATATATATATATATATATATATATATATATATATGTGTGTGTGTATATACACACATATATGTACATATACATATATACATATATACAGCACTTTAACTAGTATTTTAATTACACATTTAGCTACATGTGTGGTATCTATGTTTCTTCTTCATGTCTCTCTTGTCTAAGAGCTAATTAGTTCTGCCATTGTTTATGGGGGACAGGTATGAGTGTGGTGCCATGTGCAACAGTTTTGTTTACCCTGCTGTGAACCCCAAAGAGTGAAGTTGGGTGACCTGTGCTGTCAGGCCGTTTCACTGGAGATTAAGTACACAAAGAGAAGTTGTAGCAGCTGATCACGAAGAAAAGATGGTTTCAGACTGGTGGCAGCGGCGTTTTTTTCTTCGTCTCCGGATTAATTAGTCACATTCAACTACTTTACAGGCGCCGGGACTTATCGGACAGCGGCTGGCTGCGGTCTACAAGTGCACACATGGATTTACATGGAGTCTTATGGACAGTCACTGCGGTCATTAGTGGATGATGTTGAGGACAGCGATTCCCTCGCCGATGATGACGACGCGACCAAAGAAGAAGGTAAGCATCAGCAAGCGCATTGAACTCTAGGTCGTGTTGCTTCTTTAGATGTTTGCTTGTGTGTGTTTTCATGACGCGGTATCGGGGTAGTTTTGCGAGTATGAATATGAGTACGTAAGGCTAGTATCGGGCCGATATCCGATGCTGGTATCGGTATGGGTGCATCCCTAGAAATATATTAATTAAGTGGATCACTAACTACTAGACCACTGCTTTTTGGCACAGGCTTAAATTCTGTCTCAGCTCAACAGTCCACATTTGATGTCTGCACGGGCAATGTGGGATCTAATGTATAATGTTAAAGTACCGGTAACACTCACTGCAAAGTGAATGTTTAGAGGTACAGAGCAATCAGCACAGACAGACAACAATAATGTTGTGTGTTGTACTCTTCTGATAGAAGTTACTCATGGGAATGTTAACGAGGTTGCTGAAATGATAAACACGAGGAACGTTAGATGATGATGATGATGATGATGATGATAGGTGAATAACTTAAAGTATTCTTTTGTTCATGTAACTTAAAACATGGTTTCTCACAATCATTCTCTCTTATTGTTTAAACTGGTGCCAATATATAACTGCGGCTGCTGCTCGTAACAATGACGTTGTAACATTAATAAAAGTGGTGATGACAGCCATTATGACGACTTGCTGTAAGCAGTTCAGAGCCCATTTTTTGAGCTGATCCACACTGATTGGATATCCAGCATGACCTAATCTAACCTCTTAACAGGAAATGGATTTTCTCTAATGAAATTCCACTGAACTAAACCCAGGCAAGACTCATTGACAGGCGTGCCTGAGCACAGTCTTCTTCCAATCTGATCCACCCAGTCATGCTTTGGAAACTATTTCTGTGGAGATGCTTCAACTGTCTTACCGTTTCCTTGGAAACAGCATTACCTGCCTGCACTGTCAGGACTGGTTGCCAGTGATGTTCATGGACTGACTCCCTAACGCAGGGGGAGTTTCTAAAAACATGACCCCTGCACCACTGGCCTGCTACAAAATATAACTGTTGGACTGGTTGAACTAAACGATCTGGATATTTTTCATGGACAGTGAAATGTCAGCTGTCATCAAAAAATACTGGCATGTTGTAGCTACAGACCCTGCCCTTAAAGGTCTCAGGGACAACCCATGACAGATTGTTTTTAAAAGGCCTCCTAATCTCAGAAACATGTTTGTGAAGGCAGGCTGTCCACCCATCCCCCCCATCAACACCATTCACATTTCTAAACCCTGTGGAACCATGAGACTGCAAATGTGGCAACTGTCAACTGTGTCATTTCACCCACATAACTAAGAAATTCTGCCATACATAAACAGGAAAATCATTTGGTGTTAAAGGCATCATCATGCAAAACCAACAATGTGGTATACACGCTCAAATTCCTCTGTGGACATACATAGGAAAAAAACATCCTAACCCCTCAAAAACAGAATCTCAGAACACAGATGCAATATTAGGAATTATGATCATAGACGCACATTAGACCACAGAACCAATTTGAAAGGATTTTGTCTTAAGGAATTCCCTGAGTATTTTATTTTTAATTTTTTGGTTCAAAGATAAAGTCTTCATATTTTATCTATGATTAACTAGATTCACTGATTATGGTCAATCAAAACAGCCAACCCTATTTATTCCTTTGTTGTTCCAAATTAAAAATAAATATATAAAAACTAAAATATTCCATTCCTTTGCAGACAATCTCCAGCGCATGGTCTGAAGTGCATGGTGCAAGGGCTTTTAGGACATGTCCACCTCCACTTTGCAACTGAAACAGCACATAATCAGGGTAGACGCAAAGCAAAGAGGGGTTGTCTTTAATATGTTAATTAATCATAGGTGTGTTTTGGGCATAACATGAATTAAACTAATCCCAATGTTAACTCCCAGGTGCACATGCATTATGGCACATTGCTATTTAAATGGTGGATTCGGCAGGTTGGAAAAGCGAACAGGGATGCTAACCCACTTGTAGTGGGAGGGTGGGTCATAAGAATTATCAGTATAATTAATAGCACATGGGTTGCAGGTGGGTGAAATAGAAAAACAAATTATGACAAACACAACCATGGGCACACAGATGGGTGAAAGTACATTTGTTATATACACAACGTGGGCAGTAGGCATGAAAATGACAACTGTGTTGGTCAGAAAACAGCAATGACAGCTGTGCTGTGTGGTGCGCTGCTTTGTGCCAGACAGAAGGTAGAGTCCACCCAGTGTCAGGGCCTCAATGAGGAAATGGACATTCACCCTTTTTGGAACTAAGTTATATTCTCTGTGTACCACTTGAGACTGTGATATTTTCCATGTAGCCAATCATTTGTCATCCATAGTATTGATATTCTTCATTTCTTATTTTTAAATAGTGCACCGTGTATAGGTCTCGGAGGTGCTACTTCAGTCAATGAAGGTGCTACGTCACTATTTTCTGGTACATGGTTGTTACCAAGACTCTATTGAGTATCTTCCTCCTATGATTTTTTTCTTATGTAATTATAGGTGAACTAAGGGCCATGCGCAATACCATGTACCCCTTTGTGTTTATTTATTTACATATGCATGTTATTAATTTGTATTAGTGTTTGCATTTATATACTTTTGAACACAATGTCCAAGTGACTGGTCAGGTGACTGTTGCATATTAATGTATATAACATTGTAGCTCAGTTGGTGGCGCATGGGTCCTGTGTGCTGGCGTTGTGAGTCCTGTGCAGTGGCTGTGGGTTTGATTCCAGCCTGTAGGTCTTTGCTGCATGTCAGCCCCCCATTCTCCCTCCCCCTTTCCTGCTGTGCCTTCAGCTATTCTGTCTAAATGGAGGCATAGAAGGCCCAAAAATATCTTTTAAAGAAAACATGATGGTGTTGTGCAGTGTTGCTTGAAACATCACTAAGCAGCCAGTAGTGTGTGAGACCTGCCCTTCTTTGGTTTGGATGTGTGTGCATAGTCCTATTCGTTTAAACCATTTTCTGAGCTGACATCACTATAGTTAAGGTTTAGGCGAATAAAACTACTTGTATGAAGATTGAGGCCATGGTTAATGGAAACCAATGTCCACTGTCGGTAGGAAAAGATTTGCAGCCAACCAGCATGATCTGTTGAACCACACTTCTGGCTTTTTCATATGGCCACAAGAGGTCCTTGTCAGGTAAACATAAACATACTGTAGGTTGTTATAGGCGTTTGAACAAATGGCAGAAACTGTCAAAACACAGAGCAGAGTACAGTGGGACCTAAGACAATCTTGTTCAAATGAACAAGAGGTGTTACATTATTCTTCCCTGTGATCAGCTGGATCTCGTCTTGTGCAGTCCTGATTCCTTTCATCTCAAGCTGCTCATCCATATTCCACCTTCTGGAGCAGCTCAGTTTCAAGCACCAATGATAATGGTCCTTTTTGATAGAGATTTATAGCGATTTCCTTACAAAGAGCAAAGGAAACGCATTGTGAAAAGGTGTCATTGCCCATTTTTGTGCATGTAGTGTGTATGGAGGTGGGGCTCTTTCGCATCCATTGATCAAACAGCAGCCCAGCAGCTGCAGAAGTGGTAATATCTGCTTATCACAGCATCCTGCCCATCATTCAGAGGCTGTTAGCGAGCTGGAGATGCAAGGCTTATCTAACCTCCAAAAGACATGACAGACAGCAGCCTGAGCCAAGGCCGGCTGCTGCAAAACTGTCAAGCCGGTAAAAGGTTCTGCACCAAATTAATTTCCACCATCCTACCTCACGCTCACCTCTCTACTCCTTCTCCACTTCTCTTTTATGGCTGCAAAGCTATCAAAGTGTGAAGGTGTTGCAGAGCTCAGATATCTCTCTTTCATACATATTTTGCCATTAATGCAGAAAAGATGAAGGTTTAACCCACATCTTCAAACCAGTGTCTAAATGCCTGTCTCAACCCCCTCTCGGCCCCTTTGTATTCCCAGTCTATCAAACTGTATCAGATGGTGGATAAGAGAGCAAGATTTTGTTGGTGTTTCCGCACCATTCACTCAGCAGAAGCAAGATTTTTACCGCCACTCGGGTGGGATTTCACAATTTGATGAGATGTCAGTCAAACGAGCGTAGGTTTTCCATTTCTGTTTAACACGTACCAATGGCTGAAAATCATTCATGGTCATGAAAGTACATGCATGCATTATCAGTGTGGATCTGAAGTGGGTGAATGTGCAACCACTTCAGAAAAAAAGAAAATAAGCTTCCTTGAATGGAGGGTGAAAAAAAAAAGTCTGTCGAAAATAATTTTTGCAGGTTGGAGGGAGGACAACTGGGCCTCATTCATAAGACATACAAGGATTTTTTTGTCCTTTCTTTTCCATGGCTTATATCTAACGAAAAAGTATCCAAAAATTTGTTTTTGCCAAGTTCTCTGTCACCGTTGGCCTTGATGTCTGAATGTGCAGCGTTCATGGGACATTATCCAGTGGCTTTTCAGGCTGCACACTGAAGGCAAAACATCTTCAATTATAGATTCCATTAACAAGTCTTCATACTTCCAAAAACAAAATAAGCTAATTTTCAGTGCCTGCCAGTACAATCCATATAACCATTCCAAAAACAAATTATATGAGCGTTTCTGGTCTGCCAACTCTATGGTCAAAGTCTGGTGAAGTTTAGGCAACTAGAACTAAAGTCTCTGCACAAACATTATTCTTATATTAATATAATTAATAATGGATCAAATGACTATGTGCAGTTTAGCTGGTCTTGTAATAAACCCACAGAAAATTACCTACCGACTGCTTAAAGGTGCAGTGGGTAAGATTTAAAGGGGTTTATTTGCAGAATAGGGCAAAAATGTAATATTCATAAGTAGTGTTGCTAACAATTCATCGATCCGGGAATGCATCACGATGGGTCATGTGACGATTTGGCATCGATTAATTAGCCTCGATGCTTTGCCGCAGAAAACGGAACCATAAAAAAGTAGGGCTGTCAAAGTTACGCAAATTCCTTTTAACGCCACTATTTTTTTTAACGCGCGTTAACGCACGTTCTGTTATATTGGCCTGATCAATAGTTTGATCAGCTGGAAATGAATCAGCTCGCAGCTGCGAAGACGCAAGCTTCTGTCACCCAACAATGTAAACAGGCCATCCTTAATGTTGAGACAGAGAGGGAGAGAGCGTGTGAATATGGACAGATGTGTCGACTTGATATAAAACACTTTAATGATCATGAATCGTATTAACGTGCACGTCTGTGGTGCGTGATTTTTTTTTTTTTACTCCAAGTCCGATTTATGTACTTTTAAATATTAAATTATTTCATGCCGATCAATCATAACAGCGAGGGAGGAGAGACGAGCTGCAGAGAGGGGGGTCTTTGGGGGGGGGGGGCGAATGCGTGAAGCACCGACTGATATAAAAACTTTACTGATGATGAATCCTGATGTTACTGTACAGTTCTGTGGTTTAAACACTACAGATAAAAATATCGGTCTTTCTAAAGTCCAAACTGACGACGCTGGTCTCCTCCATGAAACGTTTGTGACTGCGCTGCATTATTGTAAGTCATGATGAAGAGTCCAGACTCTGTCTCTTCTCTTCATCTCCTCGGTGTATGTCTGTGTGCAGTTTGTTGTCTGCTCAGAGTGACACTGATGTAAATGATCCTGGTACATTACATTCGAGATAAATCGAAATTAATCCACAGCAACCCTGTGATCAATCTGATTAAAATTTTTAATCGTTTGACAGCACTACTTTCTAGTAAACAAAATGGATGTTTGGTGAACTGCCATCTGCAATGGGAAGATGAGGTAACAACTTAGCTGTTCTCTCCATTCTGATAAGTTACGTGGTCATTTGCTTATTTTGTAGTCATAACATTAAATACTTTGTGTCTTTGAAATTTAAGATAATATGAATATGACTAGTCCTTGGTATTTATTTTATGAGTGAAGGTTCAGAGCAACGCTGAGTTAATTGATAGGCCATTTATTTACAAATGTAGCATCAGATGAAGACAAAATCAATCAATGGAAAAAAGCATTAAAAATCGCCATAATCAAAAAATCATGGCAGCAATAATCGAATCGAATCGAATCGAATCGTGAAATACCCTCGATGGGGCAACAGTATTCATGAGCATGTTTTAATTAGTCTATAATCACCTGACAATAATAAACACTGTTTTCTTTAGCTTAGAATGAGCCATTTATATCTAGAGATGGTGTGGGTCCTTCCACAATGCACCACCATGTCTCTACAATAGCCCAGACAACAAACCAAACACTGGCTCTAGATATGGATTTTCAGTTTCAGCACAAGTTTTGTGGCCACTGTAAGCTCTCGTACGCTCTTGGAAGGGGAGAGTGACATGAGGTGTTTGCAATCTGCAAGCTCACCACTAGATGCTACGAAATCCTACGCACTGCTGCTTTAAATCAACTTTGAATCATTGTTTTGGTTTTCTGGCCCACTTTGCTTTCATTAATCTTCCAGGCGCAGCAATTCTTTAGTAAAAGTAAAAGCTCTGATAAACTGACAGTATGCTACATACCGAGCACCAAACAGCAAACATAGTTAGCATCTAGCTGGTGAATGTTGTTTAGCATCGAAAAGCTAATAGTTAGATATTTTTCTCAGGAGTTGATGTAGACCAAACAGATCTCAGGAAAGATTAAATCAAAAGCAACTGGACTTGTTTAAGTGTCTTTTGAAGACGTTTCGCCTCTCATCCAAGAAGCTTCATCAGTTCATGCCTGTCAGACTAGTCAGAGCTAGTCTAGCTCTTAGCTTGTCTAGCTCAGACTAGTCAAATCCAGTTACTTTTGATCTAATCTTTCCTGAGATTACAATGACTTGGATGAATGAGAACACTCACAGACATAGACCAAACAGAGTTAAGTTTTGACAGCCTTCATCAGTCAGTGTGGTGCTATTGTGTATGTTGGCTCACTGAAAAGCCTCGACTATGCATAAACATAAGGGGCATAAACAAAAGCTTTAAAAGTATTTTTGTTAGTCATTTCAAAAGAGTGATTCAGCTCCTATTAAATATGTATTTTTCATTATGTAATTTATTTCAAAATAATTAAATTTGGTTGATAACTGACATGTTTGTTAGAGGTTGGTTTGGACATGACCCCTACATCCCCCTTGTGATCTCTGCAAGTGGCATGTTTTGTTTTCACCTTGTTTGCCAGCACCAAGTCGCCAAAAAATGAATCAATTCAGATTTACGTTTAAGGAAGGCAGTCTTTGATAAGGTTAGGAAAGCACCGATGTCTTGGTTAAAAGAAACAAATGTTGACCCGACGATCCACCCCAACTTTCTTTCCAGCATATTTTGTGACAGAATACGAATGTCAAACTATGCCTGCTTTGGCTTCTGAAAGAGGACAGACACAAATGTAAGAGCTCAAAGTGTCAACATAGGTTGTTTCGAGTTTTTGAACAAATGACAGATCCTGTCATTTTTGTGGTCAGACCAGTCTTGATCCGGTGGGCTCATCTCAGAAACTGCTGCTTCCCTGTGGTCCTGCACCATGTTCACTATGACAGACTTTTTTTCCCTTTGTAAGCCGAGCCACTGCATTTTCAGCCTCCCCGTGTTGATTTGTGTTGATATTTTATCGATGGCATCCTCCCAAGCTCTCCCAATCACTATGTTGTTTGCTCTGTCAACACTTAAATTTGTTGCTTGTAATGAACACTATAACCTCCAGGGGCTGCTAGCAAGGCTTCAGAGTTTTAGTCTTGTTATGTTTCTCTTCAGCGTAAATAGCATCATGAGCTGAAACCATATCCATGTCTTCCTCCTGTGGAAATAGAATACTGGTAGTAAGAGTGGGGGAGGGTGTTAAAAGTGCGGAGGCAACAGGAAACCAGTGCAATGATCTTCAAACCATTAATTCATCTTTTCCGATTGGAATATCCTTCCTGAAACAGAAGCACTATGCCTGGCCATCAGGGATTAGAAAGAAGCATTTGGGAGGGTGAGGAGATGGGAGGCGTTTGAAGAAAGGGGAGTGGGGGAAGAAGAGTGAAGGAGGAGTTAATTTCCCGGGAGCTGTGGTAGAGGCTATCAGGTTCTGAGGAGTGTGCTCCTTTATCGCCTTCATGTTGTTGTCTTCTGTAAACAGTGCTTATCTAACCTCTCCTCCTTCTCTACATCTGGAAAAGAAGAATCCTTTTTTGCATTTTTATGAGCTGCATTATAAAGCATAGAAAATCCATTTACACTGCAGTTGTGTAACTGAATCATGCTGCGCTGTCAATACATTGTTTTAAATCAAATTCCTCAAAACAGCTTAGCAAGACTGCATCTCCCATGTGTTTCTGTAACTCTCTTTTCTGTCTGTGTCTGTCCCTCTCTCTTTACATTGTCATTTGTTTGGTTCCCTATGCGCTCCTGCAGTTAGACTGTGTGTCTCTCTGTGTGTGTATGAGGGACCACGTGAATGTTGATGCCATGGAGTCCGGGAAACAAGATGTGGGCGAGTGTCAGCCCGGATTACACCCAACCGGTCTCATCACTCCGGCACCCACACAGCACGTACTTCTGACGTAATGTAAACAGTCATACGGCCTCAGGATGAAGACTATAGTCATCTTCATCATTATCATCATTTTTATGATCATAATCTTCCCACCTCGATGCCGTGGCCCCTTTAGGTCTCCTCGGCAGAGTGTAATAACTCTCGACAGCAAAAAGTAGGTTTGGTTCACTGGATAGAGAGTCACAGAAATTTAATATCACGTTTATGTGATATTAAATTTCTGTGTGCTGTGTTCTTGGCAAGCTTTTCATGTCTCAGGTGAAGCTACAGATATACAACACACAATGCAATAATGCCCAAACTGTCAATTTCATCGCGACTTTAATTTCACTGCTGAAATTTATGACATAAACAAGAAAGCATGAAAACAACAAGGTACAACTGCAGCTTTTGCATGATTAAGCAACAAAAAAGATACAAATCGTTTATTACAGCATTGCGCTGTAATAAATGCTCAATGAAATGGGGGGTGAATGAGGAAAATAGCAATACTCATAATCAGAGTGGCATTTCCATGTTTCTTATATGTTCCCTGAAATGTACATGTTGTTGCTATGGGTGTATTCTTCAATCATCTGTCATTATACGTCCAATGTATGTGTATGTAAGACAAAAATGCCCCTTTGCAAATTTTTTTCTTCCCATAAAGTGTCTCACTGATGCATTTTGTACTCATGGGGCATATATAAAATTAAATTCACATATAAATGCCTGCAGGTCTTGCAAATAGCACTATCAGCAACAAGATGGGCCAGTGGGGTGTTAGTTATCACCATCACTGGGAGCACTCTCGTGCTGATATTTTTCCTTATTTGAATCGAGGGTCTATTGGGACAGAGACTGTTGTACAGTGCACAGATTGTAAAGCCCCCTGAGGCCACTTGAGATTTGTGATTTTGGACTATATAAATAAAATTTGACTTGACTTGATCTACAACACATATGGCTCGACACTCGGTATTAGAACATGTATCGGGAAAGCTACCCTGTCTTGCTTGTCATGCACCTCCTCCATAAACAGGGTGAGGGAGGAGCTAAGTGATGCTCAACATCAAGGTAAAAGCAAACAGTAACTGACTGTCTCTTGTGGCCAAACACCCTGTTTCATGTGGGAACATCAGACTGCAGCAGGGAAATTTCACAAGACCTTCCATGAGATGAGTTGTGTTACCGTGAGTGTCTTGTCTTGACTCCCTGTTGTGTTAGTGAACAGATTGAAATCTGTCTTGAACTCAGATGCTGCACACATATAGCTGCCATTGATAATTGTATTTAAACAAAAAAACAAGGCAAAAACAAAACAGAAAAACAAATAGCACATTGGAAAAACACATGCTGTAACAAATTGCACATTACATATATTGCGCATATCACCCATACTGCCCATATTACACAACAAGTCTTAAGAACAACACAAATTATTGCACAGTCCCTGCAGCATAAAGCAACTTTGTGTAAATATTTAATTGAGACACGCACAAATAAGTTTTTAAACCGGTTAAAGGTTAAACCCTGTATCATCTTCCAGAGGGTAAGAGCTTGTGCTTAAGCAGCAGCACGAGTCCGGGTCACAAGCAGGGCAGCGCCACTTGGAGTGGATTGATTCAAGACTTGGATTACTGACACTACCGAGAATGTGTACTGTACTTTTAATCTGTCTGTAATTATTTGAATGGAGCTTCCTGCCAAGGATGCAAAATGAACTTCAGTGTATACTGACAATGAAGTTGCATCGTATCGTATCCTATCGAATCATATAGGGCTGTAGCAACTTAAGATTGCCCTAGTCAATGAGTACTTGTTAGGTTAAGCCAGTGAGTCCCAATCTTTTTCCAGTATGCCCCCCTTTCGGAAGCCAACAAAAGTTCAAGTCCCCCACCACAAAATTTCATTTGTTAGCAATAATTGGGGATGGAACTGATAAAGGTCAGCTGGATAGAAACAGCAAACTCATTTGTTTATTCCCCCTACATAGATCATATTCATTCAGCTTTGTTTCACTCTTTTTTTCCCCCCTGGTCTTTCGCGCCCCCCTTGAAGTGGCTCTGTGCCCCCCCAAGGGGGGCCCGCCCCCCAGTTTGGGAACCACTGGGTTAAGCTATCAGTTGACTAGTCATTGCACATTTTTTATACCAGTTTAGTTCTTTAACCGGTTAAGCTCATAGGACTTGTAAATATCCCTTTCGATAATCAGCACCTCCTTGATTTCATGAATGATGGTGGGGGGTTAATTGCTCATTGGGGTCATCAGGAATAACTTGATTTCTTGAGTGAGGTGGGTGGTAAACCTTTATTGCAGTCTTCAGGTGGGTTCCTTCCTTCACTGGTATTTTGACCACTCACCTCCTTAGTTGCCAGGCAGTGTCTAGTTGAATGTCATTACCAAACCATTGCCGCATGAAAGAGGAATACTTACAAGACACAATATTGCAAGAGGTTTCTGAAATCCTGTATTTACCTCATGATCTGACATTAACTTTTCACATGAACCTGCTGTATCTTAATTGTCCCTGGTGTCAGAGGTCTGGTCAGAGTCACTATTATTAAGGGGTTTGAGTAGTTTTTTTGTTTTATTTTTCCTGTAACTAACAAAAAGTGAAAATATGGTTGACTAATAAACCGACAACAGTTTAGTTGACTATTAGGGAGCAGCTTTTGTATCGTATCGTATCGTATCGTATCGTATCGTATCGTATCGTATCGTATCTAAAGTATAAATTTGGTACATCGCCAGCAAGCCAAGTTTACATTGTATTTCTAAAGCACCTCACACAGACACCAGTCACAAAGTGCTTCATAGTCAATGAAATAAAATTAAATTGAGTCAAATAAATAAAATGAAGATTAAACATCAGATAAAATATACGAAAGGAACAGTCAGGGCACAAGACTGAAAGAGATTAGATTAAAATATGTAAATGCATACATGCAGGTGTGCACCAGCATATACACATGCATTATGTTCATGGACTGGATGGTACCTGTAATAAAATGTGATAAAAATGAGAGATTAAACAGCTCACAGAGAAAAAACATAATTTGCTAACAGAGGTAGCAGTGGCTTTTGGCATTTATTGCTATTGAGGGTTTAAACAAAGGTGAGGAAAACGCATTAGTATTGACTGCCCTTCTAAGGAGTCGAAGCCACTTTAACTGCAGTTGTCTTTGTTTAATTCCAGTCTGTCCCTCTCAGCGGTGTATGCTCTTTACTGTGACCTCTAATAAGTGATGTCATCAGCCATCACAGCCACTGGTGGGAGGGCGTTCCTCTGGGACAGCCCTTTCTCGTCATTTGCAGTTGGAGAGGAAGTAGGAATGTCCTCTCCCTGGGCCCTGGTTACCCAGCTTTCTTTGCATTTGCGGAACTAGCCAAGCCCATGAGCAATGTAGCATCTCTCGGTCAGTGTGTGTGTGTCTCTCACGCACACACACAAGCATTGTTATGTAAACCCAATATCTTTGTTATCTTGTCACATAAACATCCACTGCACTGCACGCACACACTTTCATGCACACTTGCATATTCGTGCCTTCGCGTGCCCCCGCCTGCTCCCCACACACACCCACACACAATCTTCCACTCACATCCAAACCAAATTGACAAATTGTGTGCTTCAGCAGACAGCTTTTGTGCTTAGAAACAAAGCGACCCCCCTGCTGTCACCAACACAAACAAACAACACACTCGGTGTGATTTGCTCAAAGTTCAACAGAAGGGGGCAGCCAGAAGACAAATTGCTGTTTTTGCAAAAATCCGATGGTAGAAAAGGTGCTGAATGTCATCATTTGAGCTAAGAAATCACAAAATGACTGTGTTTGGTCAGTTGGGGCTCAGTAGCTTGTGATTTTCAGTCTGCAGTGGATCTGCTTGCAGATATGTGATGAGATCTGACCTCAGTGAAGGGTTGCAATCCATTCATGCAATCCATCATTTCTCTGATGACACCTCACTGCACTCACACCCAGAGGGGACAGACACAATAAACAAGAAAATATATTGTATTGTGCATTTACCAAGGCATCAACAAGGCTGCAGTGGAAAATACTGCTTGCTTTATTTCACTTTCATGAGTGAATTCATTGTTTTGTTGTGAGTAGCCAAGCATGCCAGAAGTTCAAAGCACACAAGTGTAGGTTTCGCCTGTGGAGTTGTTGTGACAAGGAGAATAATTGCGTCATGACTAGCATGACGTGCGGTTCAGTCAAGGAATAAGTGCATTAAAATTCACAAGGTTCAATGGTCAGTGCTGGTCTCACAGACAAGATGCTCATCGATGCTGAAGAAGCATCAACAAACATGACAGTCAGTCAGTGTGCAAAGCTGAGCTGCTGAATAAGAGCACTGTGTAGTTTATCACTAAGTGCCAATGGAACGGTTTAAATATCTGGGTTGTCTAGTAAAGGTCCAAAAGTAAAAAACCCTGTCTGCATCTATCAACAGCTGCCAAATCATCTTCTTAAGCAGTTTAAGTTTGTTAAATTATGGTACAGGTACTGTTCTCACTTTTTTCACTTTGAGCCTCTATTCAAAGCCCTGGCGAAGAAACGTGTTGGCATTTTAAATAATTTAGTCACCTAAGCTGTGTATTTTTTGGAAAGCTTGGATTGCCTTCCTGATTACTGGTCTCACTTTTTAAATTTGTGTAAAGCAACAATAAATGTGTGTTCTGAGTTTGTCACACCACAGAAACATGTGTTATTAACCACCCAGACAAATCTGAATGATAAAGAAAATTGCCAAGTATATAAAATCAGGTCTCAAAATCATGAAAAAATGAGCAGTTTTCTCTGCTTTGAAAAGCTTGGGATGTGTCTGCCCTGCGGTCTCTGTGTCAAACACCACAACAACCCTGAAAACGACCTGAAACATGGACTGCTCCTATAGCAGCTTCTTCGGACATGTCCAGACATGTCTGAGCCGCCAAAGCTAGAGGACGGTGACAGGATGTTTTTTGTTGTTTTTTTAATTTCTGTGTTGAGTTGTTGGAACTGAAGTGAGCTGAAGTGAACTGCTGGGCTGTTTTGGACTGAGAGAGTCGCTGAGATGTATATAACTGATTGTGAGGGGAGGGGGAGGCGGTGGAATTTGTGTGTCAGTTCGTGGGGCTTACACCGTGTTGGGGGACCATGGTTTTGTTTTTTATCATTTCTTCAGTTTGACCTGATACCTTGTCAGCCATAGTCACAACTGTCAAGTATGATGCCTGATAATGTGAAAAAGTATTTGCTCTGTCTTATCTTAGTATATCTCGTTCTTTTCTAAATACATGACTGGCAAATGATTTTTTATGTTTTAGTATTGAAATCACCAACAATTATTACATTGTACATTTTTCAGTAATGAGTAGTGTAAGGGAACTCACATTTTTAGGGTTCTTATCAGGAGTTGTATGGAGGGTTGATATCTGTTTCATCTCTTTTGGTGCAGGGACTGTTGTACATGCAGGAATGTATTTTCAGTAGTGGGTTTTTGCCCTGGATACATGCAGGAGTGTGACCGCTTATTCGTCACTATGAGGTGAGTTCATGTGTGATTCACCTCATAGTGGTGAGGTTGTATTATCTACGATAGATGCTGGTCAGCATGCCCTCCAGTTTGGAGAAAGAAAGAGAGGTTGAAGCATGGAAGCTCAGCATGGTACTGCTGCAGACAGGGTCACCAGAGAAGCTGCATAAAAAAAA
>JAJHUR010077070.1:0-16263 GCA_027495735.1 Lutjanus campechanus | reverse complement strand
TGCCAGTGCTTTCAATTGACCCTTTGCTAAGCCCCTCCTCCGAACAGCAATGGTCCAATCATAGAGTAGCAACTGTAGCGCGGCCCTGCAGGCCTGCAAAGCTTTGCATTTCTGTCCGGGTTGAAGCAGTGTGCAGGAGGCTCTAAAACAAGTGATGCTCGGTGTCTCATGAGTTTGGTGGGCGGGGTCTTTTTTGTAGTCTTTCAAAAACATAAAACACAAGAGAACATGTGTGAGGACTAGATTAAACTTTGTCCTTATCTTCTCTAACATCAGCTGCAAACGTTAACATGTCCAGCTAACTAATACTAGCTCGCATCCTGCAGTAACGTTACCTCCAGCCAAACTTGTGTCAGACACCACTGCATTTGCCGAACTCACGTCTTATTCCCACCAGGAGTTGCGTTAGGATTTGCTATGTGAGGGGTTGGAAGAGGAGGACGTGGGATGGTGCAGAATCAAAGTGGGCCAGCGATGATGCACCTCTCTCAGGTCTAAGCCAGGTTAGCTTAGCTCTTATCCTGGCTCTTTCCTTTGGGAATCCGTTGCACTAATCTAGTTCCTGCACTTCCTTTTCCCACGTTAATGACTGTATGTCTGTCATCTATCATATACGACTAATGTTTGCTGGGATGTAGCTGTAGCTCAGTCTTTGAGCGTGAACATTTGATCATGCACGCAGATGTTAAGTAACTTTTAATATTTCAGATGCTTTTACAGGGTTCTCATTTGAAAATGAGTCAGATTGAAACATTAAAAAGTGAGCTGCAGATGGACCAGCTGACTCAAGGTGGTTAGCATTAGCTTACATAAGCTAAACACTGCAAGTGAGAATTATCATCCACCAAGTGCATCAACAATTACTCCCATTTTTAATGTTAAATCTGCCATCACCATCAGTGTAAACTGCATGTGTGCAGCTTGAGAATGGAAAGCTTAACAGGCGTAGCAACAGTTACTAAGGAGGGCGGAGCTTAGCGAAGGGTTAATTTTATATTATAATGCAGTGGTGGTTCATGGCAGTACTTCTATCAGGAAATCCCCCATCCTGAGACCGGCTCTCCAGGCGACGCCTCCTTCGTCCACTGACTCCAGGTACTGCAGGGCAGGGAAGGCCGGGGTGGGGGTGAACTCCTCGATAGGAGTCTGAGCTGGAGACACCATGAAAACATGTGAATTCATTAGCATTGCATGTCACATATGATTAGAACTACCTAAATTAATGAGTGTGACTGCAGGGCGGGATGTTTGCATTAATTCCACATTCCCTACCTTTGGCCCCTCTCAGCACAAAGCCGAAACCCTCGCTGTCTTTTTTCTGCAGAAGCACCGTCTTCTCCTTGATTATATAGTCACTAGCAGAGAGGACACACACAGAGAGAAACAGAGTTAGACTTTTTTTTTTTTTTAAAAGACAGAAGAGGTCGCGTGCTGTACATCCTTGCACGCAGATGATGGGTGCAAAGTCAAATTTGAAAATCCATAAATCACTTCCCACTTCCTGTGTCCCCCTTTGATGACATCACCCCCAGCACTAGGTGGAAACTCTTTTCAACAGCCTATTGGATTAAAACTCAAACCTGCATGTGCATATAAGTGTATATATGTACTTGCATGTTTATACTTTTCTTTTTTATTATATTAACTCTGATGTTTTATCATAATCCTGCTGTATGTTTTTGACAGCGAGCCCAGAGCTGGTTTCTACCAGAACCTCAGTGAAGAAGAGATGCTATATACAGTACGATGGCGCTGCTTGTTGCCTCAGCAACAGCTAGAATTGGACGCAGGGAAACTTGCTCGGGTAGGTCCACACCAGCGCCAAGCCATAATGGTACACTAGTAGTCAGTGACAGCACAGAACAGGAACTACATGCTCACAGGTGAGGCACGCTTTGAGGTACTTGTGTTTTACTTGAGTCTTTCAATTTCATGCTTCTTTATATTTCTTCTCAACGTGAACAACAGTCACATGAAGATTTTACACAAACGTATAAGCTTATAAAATACAGCGCACTGAAGATTAAACCAATGGTTGAGTCATTTCCCCTCTAAACTGCTAAGATGAAAAGAGCAAATATTAGAGAAAACTAAGTATAATATGTAGTTTTTCAGAAATAAAAAAACATTCTGCAATGTTTTTAACAGCTAGTGAAGCCAGTTAATATTATCAACCTTAATCAGCAGCCACCAGGTTTTTTGTTGTTGTTGTGAAAGACTACGACACAACCTCTGACCCCTAAATTCAAATCCTGGCCAAATAATGGGACGTCCCTGATGCAGCATAAAAATAAAAGGCAGAAATAGCCGGTGGAGAACAGCAAATTTTGGACAATGCATAGTTGAAAGCCAAGTCGGACATTTGGGAGGAATTTGGTGTGATAAGAGATTGTGAGAATAACGTTGTCAGTGGCTTTACTGCTTGTAAAAAGTGCCAAAAACTATTATTTGATAGTTGCAAGCTAGGAAACTGAGGAACTGAGGAAACTGAGCTGAGGAAACACATTGACAGCTGCAGGAGCGCAGGTGCTGTGCAAGATGACAGATAACTTTTTCAAGAACACAAGTGACAAGTGAGTGACGGTTTACGTGTGTTTAATCACAGGTCAGGTCAGGGGACTGGGTTGGGGCTGGTGTGGGTGCAGGTTTGCAAAACTGGACCCATGCAGGACTCTGTCCCCAGGCTGGGAACCACTGAAATAAACTAGTTAAAGACACGTTTCTACCTCAGGAACTTTCCCCAGGGACTGGGAACCTTTGGAGGAGTTTTCACCCCAGATACCAGGGTCTAACTTAAGTTCCAGGAACATTATTTCATCCCCCTGCTCAGGGAGTAGTACTTTCTGTGGCTGCAAACCAGTTTGTTTTTTATTCATTGTGCTTTGGCAGACCGTGGCGTTACAGAACAAAGAATACGACAGATGGATCGACGACCCGCCATCATTGTTTTATAGTCACATGAAAAACGTGTAAGAACAGTAGACTAATCTCCCCTATTGTTGCAGCTCTTTGGACCTTGAAAAGTAGTTCCTGGGACTAAAAGTTCTGGATACTTCAAGTGGAAACGAGGCTTAATTGTATATACTGTAGTAAAACTAGCTCCACCTCAAGCAGCCACAGCCATTAAACATTACTTATGATAACAACAGCGAAGTTTAACTTAGAATATTTTGACATGAATAGAGGATCAGAGTGAGTAGTGATTAGACCTGGGCGAAAAAACGATGGCAATATGTATCAGCAATAGACACTGCATCAATAGTTCAATAAAATGTTCCAGAGTTTCACTTAAATTAATTAAATGCAAACCGCCATGAAAGAATCCGACAGTGGGACAACTATCTAAGGGTGAAGGGGCTCAGATATCAGTAAAGACGCCGCTCCATCGCATCAAAAACTAAGGTGGAGGAGCTGTAAAGCGTTGCTGGGAGGCCACCACATCGTGGTGCCGGATAAGTGGAAGAAAATGGATGGATGGACGACAGAGGTGCAACTGATCACAAAACTCAGTTCAGATCTTCTCACGGTTTAGACCGGGCCAGTGAGCAGAGACAGGCTGCGTGTAGAAGCAGATATCGCCGAAGTTACAATAAAAATCATGATCTTATGATCTATTTCCATGACGACGAGCCTGCCCTGTTTCCCCATCGCACCACTGAAAATGCCCAAAGTCACGGTCAGGATTTCACTCGATAAGAGTCGATGTGACGGCTTTTAAATCAGTCGCTCTTCAGACTTTTCAGACTAAAAACGTGTTTCACACTATGACGGTTTCATTTAGTCTGCGGATCACTGAACCGCTGAACCGTGGGGGGAGATGTGTCTGGATCCCAGACCAACTACAATCTGATACACCCCTAACAGACGACTATCAGAACGGCATTGTGTGTAAACTGTGCAGGAATACCTCCCGAATCAAGACCAGGAATACGACTCACATGATCAATTATTATCGATATCGACCGATATGAAACTTCAGTATCAAGATAGACTTTTCAGCTATATCGCTGACTGACCTCTGCTACTTTTAAAAACAAATGTGTAGCTTCCAAAATGCACTCTTCTTAGTCCTTTACATCCTCAAAAAGATGTTAAAAATGTACTTAAAATATGTATTTCTCGAGAGGCTTATCTTTTTCTGACACATCGTGCACACGGATGCTCGGCCGCGTCAGTTAAAACACTTTGGGGGAAGGGCTGCTGGCCTCTAGCGGACTCTTGTCTTCTTATGAATGGACAGACCATCCAAACAGTCATTCAGTCAGTCAGTGAGTCAGAGAGGTATATATACCGTGTCAGCTGTAACATACTGTAACCACATGCTGATAATCCCATCGTGCACCAAAATAGTCCCAGCCCACTCCATCTGTTCATCCCTCTCTCTTTCTCTCTTCGCTGGCTTTTCTTCTTTTTACATTTTTCCATCCTAACAGCCCCGACTACTCCATACCTCTCTGTACTGGCTTCCTTCCCTTGTTCTCCAAACTTCTACTCATTTTTTTCTAATCACATTTCCCCCTAATGATCTTTTTCATTCAGCCTATTGAGTGCATGATGCTCTCCACAGGCTGTGAGAGCCTCTCTGTCTCTGCCAAAGCTCTGTCTCTTTGTTATTCTTGTCCTCTTCTGTTCATCTCTGCTGCCCAGCCCAAGAGGGACCAAGCGAATAAATGAGCACATACTGTACATTCAAACACATTTCCACAAATGTAAAGGTAGCGCTAAGTAGAGGGAGTAGATTACTACTGGGATTTAGGTACAAAGTAATGCAAACACACATCGAATTCCCCCTGTAGCTGTTAGCCTGCCCCTGTGCCTGCAGGCAACACATGCAACAAGTCGCTTCATGGAAATTCAGCATGTGTGCAGACAGCAAACATATCAGTCCAGGAAACTTCACCATCAGCAGCAGATCATATGTTTGTTTCCCTACGGGCGCTGTTGTAGTTCTGCCCAGTCTAAATATAATACATTAGTGCTGCAATATGAAGTCTCCTAGATTTATGCAACCTTTATTTGAGGGACTGCAAAATTAAATGCCTCAAAAACAACACTCGAAGAAGTATTACATCCATCACTAAACTCTGAAGTAATGCACACAAACAGTGCCTCTTAAGTGCCATGTAACCGCTTATATTAACTCATCAGAATGAAATGAAAGGTGAAAGAAAATGCAAGAACACGTCTGATCAAAACTTTTAGGACGACTGCGTAGATGCACTCAGAGCCTTTCACACAGCCAACAATCACTGAGAACAAAGTGACACTCGCAAAGCCAAGTCATTCGCCATGTGAACAAATAATTATGGCCACTCTTCTGCACAGTGTCTCTCTCACAAAGAGCTGGTCATTGGAAGATGTGTCAGATCTTAACAGTCATGTTTATGTTGTGTAGTGTATGATGCAGCAGCCGGTAGCCCCTTCAAACTTTCTCTTTTTTCTCTCTCCCGAAACACGCATCACATATGACAGAAATATACTTGTAGGCATTGGAAAATGAAGCATGCCGTTTGGATTAAAGTGCGGCAGAACCTGAGAGGATCCATGCAACACGCAGGCAGATCAGCTGGACGGAGGAGAAGAGGTGAGCAGCCTCTGTGAACTCAAATCCACTGTAGTCTTCTAAACATGCAATATAGGGTCTTGTGTACATAATAGTAGCACATGAAAAGTATTAGAAATCTGATTATTTGAAATATTGTGATCTGTTTTTGTACACTTTCCAGTGTCAGGTTTGAATTGGACGTGGCTGTGCTCAGAGAATTATTACGAAAATTATGCAGATAATTCCACAAACCAATCATAAAAAATCCATGTCAGTTGCTATGTGGGTGCAACAAAACTTATTTTCTCCTGCTGCTGCAGACAAACACAAACAGATTTAACCTGGTCAATATTTAGAACATTTTTCCTTCTGTACTTTGCTGTCAGACAGCTTTTACTGAAGGCGAACTGAAGCCGCCGACTGTGCTCTCTGCTGGTCTGCCGCTGCCTCAATGCGCAGCAAGTAACGTTAGTTCGGATCCGAACAAACGTGTTAAAACATCAATGTCACAGCAAAGTCAAACAATATACAAACTAACTAACAAAGACAAACTCCTACAAATACGCGTCTACAGCGGTCCACACACAGCAGGACATTACTTAGCTTCCATGTTGGGACTCCTGAGGCAGCTGTCAATCAAACGTGAGTCGACACGTCCACACACTCATGAAAACTGGTCCAAACAGCAAAACGAGGTCTTTTCTAACCTATTAAGGAACATTTATTTTCATTCACATCTTTGCGGATACTTAATGAGAAACTAAACTTTAATATCATATATGCATCTTTACTATTTCAAGCCGAGTTTTCAGTGGTTTTAATGCTGCTCTTGGGTAACATTTGATCAGGAAAATGAAAGAGTCAAACCAAAGAACTGTTGTGCCCAGAGACCAGAGGCTGTCCTGCACCTGAGGGGCAGATCACGCTTCAAACTGACAGGACGCGACATGCAAGACTACGGTAAGAGGAGCAGAGGAGTGATGATGCTTCATGTGCAAACTCAGTCAAGGTTGATGGACAATGTTTCCAAGATGCTGAACTTTTAATGTGAAGATGTCGACCATATTATCATCCCAGTTTTGTTGCTGCTGTTTCAACTTTGACGCAAATTCAAGATTTACGCAACAGAATTATTTCCTGTGTCTAAACGTAGCGTAAATATCATTATCTGTATATATGTTGTATCTTGTACGTTGCATTAACTACACTCAGTGTGTCCACTCAGGGTTGCATACATAGCAGTCGAGCCTTGAATCCCATCCAACCGGCGCCTACAACTAACTCAGGCTTTGCTGTCGTGAAGGATATCATCAACTTTAAGTGTCATTATCTGTGTCCCAGTTCAGTGGTTGGAAGTCTGAATTCCTCGACCCAATGCTCCTCCAAGTGCAGCAGAGAAATGCAGCCTACATTTGCCCACAACCAGAGCGTCCTCAGAGGCCCTCGTTGTCTCCAAATCCACTGTCTTCTGGTCAGCTGTTCAATAGAGCGTTAAGACGATCTTCTGCAACTTTTGAAGCTGAGAAATAGTAAGAATTAGACAAAAGATCTGCCAGTGTTTTCGATCTAACAGAGATCTTCATCAGCTGTTGCCCAATCACGTAAACACAAACACATTCATCACTCAGGTGGTTGTGGATTTGCTTGATTGAGAGTCCGATTGGTCCAGCTTCAGAGTAGATTCTTGCTTTCTGATGGTGATTTCCAGGTGGAGACCTCTGTTAGACCGAAACACTGCTCAAGAAAAATTGCTGGGTGCTGTTAGCAGGTCCACAGTGAGGGGATCTTTTGTCTGATTCTTGCCTTAAGTTTGCTTTTTGATCCAGCACCTGTAGAAATATATTTGGATGCACATACCCTACATCCTGTTTGTCTCAGGAGACATCACATGACTTGTCCATAATGTGTTTGCCAAACCAAACTAAACCAATTTGAAACTTTACTTTACTTTATAAGTAAAGTTTAAACTTTTCTTTTCTATAAGTTTGCACCTGAACACACCATCAGTTTAGCACTTTGTGAGGATCTACCATCTTATTTAGAGGGAAGAGCAGGTTCAACCACTCAGGTCCACCTTTGTTGGATCCTTTAGAGGATCCAGCCTCTGAACTGGGATGCAGTGATAGTGCCACTCACCCAATGTTGTCATCAGCATCTGAGACACAAACGAGTGAGCTTTGATTTCATTCTTGCCTTAAAGTTGCCTTTTGATCCAGCACCCAGTGAAGTTTTCTTCAATGTGCGAACCCAACACGAGGGTTGGGCAATGCCAACTGAATTGGCAGGATGTCCACAGTGAAACAAGGTGATGGACGGTGATACCACTGCTGGGTCTTAAGGGTCTTCATCTCTGCACCACATGACTATAACAAGTGGTGAGTTGTGTTTGAAAATAAAATAATAAACACAACATGAAGACATAATGCAATAAACAGCAGCAACAGATTATTTTTCTCTCTCACATGTCAAAAACAGAAGATACACAACAACTCTGATGGGACACAACTTTGCATACAGAAGGTTTTTAAATCACAATGTTATGATCATTGTCATGGACAATGGCATCATCCAACGGCACAACAGCAGACGATATTCAGCAGGTGTAAATTATGGAAGCCAGGCATAAACTTGACTGTATAATTAAACTTGTCCCACTTGCATTTACTCTTTGTTTTCTTTACAAGCTGACACCTGAACACACCATCAGTTTAACTCTCTGTGAGAATCTACCGTCTCATTTAGAGGGAAGAGTCGGTTCAGATGCTGAGATCCACCTTTGAGAGCTGCATCCAGCCACAGAACTGGGACTCAGTGATAGTGCCACTCAGTATTAGTGACCCAATGCTGTCATCAGTATCTTAGATGGACAATCCAGCCACAGCGTACAGTGTGTCTCATACTGCGCACGTAAGAAGCCGAGGCATTAAACAGGTTTGGCCGAGCAGGCTTCCATAGAGGTGTCAGAAAGAAGCTGGAACTTGTCATGCATGCTGCATCGTTAAAAACTCCCTCACCATGCGCTGTTTCCAATTTGTCGACAGTCTCCCTCCCTCTTCCTCACTCTCTCTCTGTCACACACACACACACAGGTAAACATACAGAAACACGCCACACATCACACAGGACACCAGGAGGAGAATTTCCCTGCCATACCTTTTGTGTTTTTGATGGACAGCAGCAAACACATCATCCATGCACACCAACATGCGTAGACACACGCACATAAGCATGCATGCACACAAACGCACAATCAATCACATCAGTAAAAGCAGCGAGCATCACTTGTGCCAGTGCAGCATCGCTGGAGGACGTTTGTTCAGAGAGCGATTCAAAGCAGAGGGGAAGAAAACGACACACACACACACACATGTTCGTACAGCGAAACACAGAACGGCTGCACTGCTCATACACCGGGCTGTGCAGCAGCAGCAGCAGCAGCAGCTCTCGTCCGTCTTCACACACATACATCACACACACACACTCACATTGAGACACACAGAATCAAACACATCCGTCTGCAAGCATGCGTTGCAACATCTGTCAATCTATCTAATCGATCCTGCCCTGCCATCCATGATGTCCACATGCATGCATCCCTCCCTCTGCCCCCCCCTCTATCTCCCCCCGGCAACTGGAGGGAGAGAGGGAGAGAGAGAGGGAGGGAGGGGAGGGTAGGGGGGTATAAAAACCATGGCAGGTACCTGTAAATGAACCAGACGCTCCTATTCACAGGGCCGAGCGACGGCCAGGAAGAAGAGAGGGAGAGGGAGAGGGAGAGATCCTCCTCGCCGCATGCCCCCATCGCCATTTCCTCCCCTCCCTCTCCTCCTCCTCCTTCTCCTGCTCCTTCTCCTTCTCGTCTTCCAGCGAGACAGCAGCGAGCGCGAGCCGCGAGATAGGAGGAGGAGGAGGAGGAGGAGAGGAGGAGGAAGAGGAGGAGAGAGAGATGGAAGAAGAAGGGAAAGGGAGAGGGCCGAGCTCTCCCAGCCCCTTCATACTTAAGACAGAGAGAGAGGAGGAATGGGAGAGGGAGAGATGGAGATGGTTCATTGTGACTGCGACACAGGGAGAGGGAGAGAGAGAGGGAGAGAGAGAGAGAGAGAGAGAGAGAGAGAGAGAGAGAGAGAGAGAGGGAGAGAGGGGGAGAGAAGAGGAGCAGGGGGGGGAGAGGGAGGGGGAGTAAGGTGGCTTAAAAAAAAGGAGGGAGAGAAATGAGGTAATTTAGAGAGTGAGAGGTGATTGGGTTTGTTGGCAGGGGGTTTCACACACACACACACACACACACACACACATACGCACACAGAGTCCAAACATGCATGAATTCATGTGATCAAGTCACACACAACCACCAACACCACATACACTCATACTCTCTTTCTGCATCCTCCTCTTCCTCCTCATTCATTCCTCTTCACTTCTTCACTTCCTATGGTTTACATGTACAGTATAGTATTCACTCTGCCTATCTGTCCCTGTCATGATTTCCCATTCATAAAAATGGATGCGACTGAGATAAGTCTTCACTGTGCAGTCCTATCTGAAATACAACCCTGATTCCAAATATGTTGGTACGTTGTGCAAGACGTGAGTAAAAACAGGATGCAATGATTTGCAAATGCTTTTTGTCCTCTATTCAGTTGAAAACAGTACAAAGACAAGATGTTAAAAGCTCAAACTGATTGTTTTCTTTTGTAAATATAGACTCATTTTGAATTTGATGCCTGCAACATGTTCCAAAAAAGTTGGGACGTTGCAGGTTTACAACTGTGATGCATCAGCATTTCTTCTACCAACAGTCAGTGTTTGTGAACTGACGACACTAATTGTTGAAGTTTTTAAAGTGAGATTCTTCCTCATCCTTGCTTGATGTACGACTTCAGCTGCTCAACAGTCCTGTTTGGTCTCTGTTGTCGTATTTTGTGCTTCATAATGCACCACACATGTTCAATGGGAGACAGGTCTGGACTGCAGGCAGGTCAGTCTAGTACCTGAACTCTTTTACTACGAAGACACACTGTTGGAACACGTCCACAATGTGTCTTTGCATCGTCTCGCTGAAATAAGCAGGGACGTCTCTGAGACAGACGTCTGGGATGGCAGCATGTGTGGCTCCAAAACATGTATGAACCTTTCAGCATCAATGGGGCCTTCACAGATGTGACAGTTACCCATGATGCCATGGACACTAACACACCCCCAAGCTAGTGCTGGTAACAATCTAAATGGTCCTTCTGCTCTTTAGCCCGGAGGACACAATGTCCATTATTTCAAAGAACAATCTGAAATGTGAGCTCGAGCCTCAGAGAAGTCTGCAGCGTCTCTGGATGTTGTTGATATACATCTTTCTCTTTGCATGGTCGAGTCTTAACTTGCATTTGGAGATGCAGCGACAATCAACAGTTTTTCAAAATGTTCTCAAGCCCATGTTGGGTTTAACGCAGTGCTGCCTGAAGGTCACAGATATTCAATGTTAATTTTCAGCCTTGCCCCTTACGTGCAGAGATTTCTCCAGATTCTCTCAGTCTCTTAATGATATTATGGATTGTAGATTGTAGGTGAAATCTCTTGAGAAACATTGTTCTTAAACTGTTGGACTTCACAGAGTGGTGAACCACGTCCCGCCAATGCTTATGGACAACTGAGCCTTTTGAGGATTTATACCTAATCATGATACTGTCACCTGTTATATAACCTGAATGTTCCAAACAGGTGTTTTTTTCAGCATTTTCAGCAACTTCAACAACAAACAACAAAGTCTATTGTTCACTTTAAATTACACTATATTTACAAAAAAACAATAAAGCTAATCAGTTTGAACATTACATATCTTGTTTTTGTAGTGTTTTCATCTGAGCATCATCCTGTGACATAATGATAAAAGATAAGTAAAATGATCACCTGCTGTTATTGACCCCACGTGCCTTTAAATCACACTTCACTAACCCCACCCACCCACTTCTTTTTCTTGCTACCTTTCCAACCTCTGACATGCACACACACGCAAACACGCACAAACATACAGTCCAGACATGTGTGCATTCCTGTGATCGACTCATACACAAACGCCACGACCACGTACACTCATAATCCTCTCCGTCTTCTTCTTTCTGCATCCTCCTCTTCCCCCTCATTTTCCGCTTCCTGTGGCCTCTCTGTCCCCGTCATGATTTCCCATTCATAAAAACGGATGCGACTTAGATAAGTCTTTACTGCACAGTCCTATCTGAAATAATTAATTCAAAGAGAATGATAGCAGGATCTTGACAATATATTGAATATTGCAATAAAAAAAAAGCCTCAAAGCTGCACCAGACAATAACTATTAATCATTAATTATTTTATTATATTTATTTTATTCTATGAAAGGACTGCTACTGACTGCCTTTCTTTTGCAATTGTACATAAATACTTCAAACATTTATTGCAAAAGACAGTTCATGCCAATTCCAAGTCATGGCTAGCTTATTTTTTTATTTCTTCAAGTCATCATTGTCCTTTGTTTTTTAATTTCATGATAAACGTCGTATTGTGGACTTTTTATTGGCATATTATCGTACCTTGAGTTTTTGGGACTGTTACATCCCTAGTTTCGAAGTTAAATGACTGAAAAGGAATCATCATCACCCTGTGACATCATGATAAAAGATAAAACAAATTATTATGATGTAATATTACAAAGAGAAAAGCTCACAGAAGCTCTTATCTGTGTAAGAATAAATTGTGCAGATGCTTCTCGAGCCTCTGCTGCTGTTATTGACCCCACGTGCCTTTAAATCACACTTAACTAACCTCACCCACCCACTTTTTTTTCCCTCGCTGTCTTTCCAACCTCTGACATGCACACACACACACACACACATGCATGCACACACACACTATCCTCTTACATTTGCTGTAAACAAAGCATGAATGAGAGGGTAGAGCTAGGGAAGGAGGAGGGGGGAAGGAGGAGACGCATCGACGCAGACAGGAAGAGGAGAGAGGACAGAGAAACAGCTGGCGGGTGAGTGGCGGAAAGAGGAAGAGGAGGAGGAGGAGGAGGAGAAGGAGAGAGACAGAGAGAGAGGTACAGATTCTCTGGAATAGGCACTCACATCATCTCTTAGTCAGAGCCTCCTTCCACGTACGTCGAAGCTGTCCTCCGTCGGCTTGCCCTCCCTCCCTCCCTCCCTCCTTCCTTCCCTCTCTCCGTCTCTCCCTCTTGCCTCCCCTCCTGCATTCGAGGACGATCACAGCTCTTGTCCCCCTCTCTTCTCACATCTCTGCCTTTTTGTTGCTCTCCCTGCATGTCAAGCTATACCGCTGTGATCCTGTGTACAGTACGTGTGTGTGTGTTTGTGTGTGCATGCATGTGTGATTAGGGAGAGAGAGAGAGGGAGAAGGGGGAGGGAACACAACAGAAGGTCCACATGATCATGTATTTATTTGTATCTGCAGCCTAATGTGTCCTGTAGTACTGTGTGTGTGTGTGTGTGTGTGTGTGTGTGTGTGTGAATCTATCATACAATTGCCAAACCCTGAACACACACACTCTGAATCTGTTGTCCATCTCTTGCTGCAAATTTCAGCCAAAACATCAAGCAAGGCGAAGTCATACATGTTTGAGAGACGTGAAACACAACATCGAATGACTTTAATGTTACAGATACACAAGCAAGAGGCGATGCAAGACCGATCAAACCACCGCAGCAGCGTTTAGCAGGGTATCTGCCTCTCTCCTCCAGTCTCACTTGTCCTTATTTGACCCTACCGTCGGCCCAAAGTTGGTCTCGTGTGGGCTGAGAGGAGCAGCGGCATGTTCAGACACAGAGATCTGATGAACTGGACTGACAGTTCATAGCTTTAATCTCTTTTATTGACAACAGTAAGCTAAGTTAAACCTTCAAGCAAACAGCAAAGGTCTAAACATTTCTCTACAACCAAATGCTGTAAAATAATGGTTATATATTACTATGTGTATATACGTTTGTTAATTACAACCACAATTCCCCAAAAATGACCTGACCTTCAATCTGCATCAGGGTGAGTAGAAGTCTCTCTGAGTAGATAACATTGTCTCGTTTAAATAAGCAGAGACGTCTCTGAAACGTGCTGGAATCATCTGGATGGCAGCATGTGTTGCTCCAAAACCCGTATGTACCTTTCAGAATAAATGGGGCCTTCACAGATATGATGATTACCCATGTTGTACCCATGGGCAATAACCTCCCCCACCCCCACCCCCACCCCCTACGCTGTCATATGAAAGTAGACATGAAGGCCCCTGAAGTCCCTGTTAATGGTTTAATTTATACGTTGATGTGCAGTGGAAGGCAGCAAATTCGTGAGCAGATAACAAGTATGATGAGAAAGAGAGCCAAATTTTTAATTATGGCTTTTCGTGGACCAATAGCTGCTACTTCTGTACGGAGGTGTGTGTGGATGTGGAGTCGGAGCCAGGAGTGGTGGGACTGTGATGTGAACAGATTTCATCCAAGATTTCAGAGTGTTAAGAGGATACTTTTAACTACATCTGTTAGCAGCTCTCCACAAGACTGATAAATTAGAGACGTATAATAACGACCTGATACGACTGTTCACACTGAGGTCAGAGTCCACGTGACCTGTGCTGTTCACACTGTCACAAGAGTCACATGAGCAGTAAAGTCAGATTTGGGTCAGTTTTGCCTGCGGTGTGACTGTAGCCTGTGCTGTGTATTGATAAATGCTCGGTGCTGTCCGTGGTACTGAAGTAGCAGACGGATCTCAAATTGTGCCTTTTTCTGAGTTGCACCTTCCTGTCGGAAAGGAAAGATTTGGGGTCCGGGCTCGCCAAAAATGCCAAGGGGTCCCAAAGACTTTGTGATTTTAGTTGACACATTCAAATCTATTTTTGTCAGCCTCAGAGCAGACGGTTTGTACGATGATAATGGGAACGAATCACTTATACCATCACAGCTAAACTTGTAACTACCAGTAAAGTCACTTTAATTTCTGGGATCTCATTTATGTATTTTCAGTTTAAATTCTGCAGTATTTTGACAGCATTTTATGTTATTATCTAAATAAGTTAATTTAATTTAAATATATATTTCTGATATTCCTTCGCGCACCACTAAAGAGAGCTCGCGTACCACCAGTGGTACATGTACCACGGTTTGAGAATCAAGGGCATAAATAATCTATAGAGGAGTGTCACCTTTATGATCAAGGTCACAAGTGCAAACGTGTAGTCGTAGAAGATATATTATATTCCTCTGATCATCCAGTAGTGTCTCAGCTAACAAAATATGTAAAGAGTAAAGTTTTGACTTTAGGATTAGGGGTTAGGTTGTGTTACAGTTAAGGGCATCCCCCTGTAACTGACTGAATATTTATTATAATATCAAAATCATACAATCATAATGTTAAAATTTGTGTGCAACTTGCGGGATTTCTGTATTTGCGCTTTTGTTTTCTTAGGTTTCAGTGTGCTGAGCTCTCTCAGCCACCACGAGCAGTTTTAAAGTTTTATGAAACATCACATCTAAAATGCAAAGATTAATAACTAAAATTGCCACAATAAGTCCACATTTTCTTCCTTTCTTCAATTAATTAGATGCTGCTCTCTGAAGAAATGACCAGATTTGTTGAGAATACTTTCAACTATGATGAGCTTTGATGGCACCCAAATATTCAAGCAAGTCTCACCCTGACTGACGAGGTCTTTTATATCATGATTTTAAAAGGTGGGGCATATCAATATCCAAGGAGGAGGGAAAAAAGTCAGTGATGGTTGGAGGAGGAGAAGCAGAAGGGAGGAACGATGTAAAGTAGGTTGAGGACAAACAGGCGAGGTGATTAAAAATACATCTGAGGTGGAGGGGCAGAGCAAACATACATAAAAACTCTCCGTTTGTTTATCATTTGTCACTGCTGGTTCCCGAGTCATCATATCTTTTTGTGTTCTCGCTAACGTGATCAACACACCACGTTACATATATATCGGTTATCACGCCTTGTTATAATGTCATGGTTCGTCCTGTGCTGTTAAAGCCAGGAATAAAACACATCCAGCTGTCAATAACAGGCCGTGTCTGGGACAGAAGATGTGGATCAGAAACTGGCAAATGAGATTACTCTTTTTATTAGGAATGGGCCGATACACTGGGCTAAAGCACTGGATATCAGCCCATCAGTCTTGTTCATTTCCAAGCTCTTCCCCTGCATTAAATCCTACCAAACCTGTCTTAAAGTGAGTCTAAATAACTTTTGAAGGAAGAAATAACACATTCTGTATCTCACACATGAAACGTTGAAGAGGTTTTGCTGCTACAGCCTCACTTGATGGGTATTATGCTGCGTTCAGATGGAACTCATGAACTCGCAATTACAACACGGAAAACTTCCAGTTAACGACGAGGCGTTCAAACGCGCTCTAAACACAGAAAACACGCCCCTATTTGAAACCTAAAATTTATATCACAGACAAGGATAAATCCTCAAAACATGATTCTACCTGATAATATGTCTCGCGAGACTTCCGCACGTGCGTCCATTAAGATGGAAGAAGTCTCTTTTTATGCATACGGTGGTGTGTTCTTTACACTTTGGCAGTTTTCCTAAAATTAGAGTAAAAAAGCAATATATCACTTGGATAAGTCACACATATATATCACAGTTTTGTGATATATTGCAGTTTATTGAATCATAACCCCTGTTATCATATCACCAATACACAGCCCTAATCTGGACTTCAG